>JAQZBX010010800.1:0-43744 GCA_029593785.1 Cabassous unicinctus
AAAAAAAAAACTAATTTAACAATATTGCAAGTTACAAGATCAATGCACTAAAATATTTGTGTTTCTATAAATCAACAAAGAATAATTTGAAGAGAAAATCAATGAAACAATTCCGCATATAATAGCATGCAAAAGAGTAAAAATATCTACACATACATTTAATCAAGAATATAAATGATATATATATATAATCAAAATTCCAAAGCATTGGTCAAAGAAACTAAAGGAGATGTATATAAATAGAAATTCATATAGTGATCATGGCTTGGGAAACTAAAGTTAATATTGTTAAGATACCAAAACTGTCTAAGGTGATTTGCATACAATGTAATCCTGCTGACAATTCCAGCAGAAATGTGAAACTTAATCTCAAATTACTTTGGAAACACAAAGGTTTTCAGATAACACAAACACCTTGAAAAAGAAGGAAATAATTTTAGGGCTCATATTTCCTGATTTCAAAACTTTCTTCAAAGAAACATTAATCAAAATTGTGTGGTACTGTAATAAAGACAGACAACCCAATGGAATAGAATTAAGTGACTCTGGAATAAAAGATACCAGGGATAGGGAGTAGAGAGTGGTGAAGAGATGTTCAGTCTGGGAAGAATCTATGATAAAGTAGATGGAGTATGTTTGGCAGTGGACAAGGATGATGGTGCAACAAATTGAAAGGAGTTGATGATGTTGGAGTGTGAGCATGAGTGGGGCTGGGGATGGTTTGGTCTAATCATAAAGCTAGGGGAGGGCTGTATGAGGGAATAGATCACCTCTGCAGAGAAGAGGACTGTGGTTGAGAATACAATTATGGGAGTGTTCTTTTGGCAGCTATGGCAGGGAAGGATCACTGGTACAAGTTGTGAGTGGTGAGGGATATGTGAGGAAAGGTGCACATGGAGCATGTTTCTATGAAATATGAAAGTGTTCATGTGGTCATGGGGTGTTATCTCAGTGGATGAGATCCACACAATAACCAACAATATATTAAATTACCATCCTATGTAGTTTCTGCTATGTTTTTTTCATAGAGTGGCAAGAATTTCTAGAGTACATAGCTTGTGCCCACAAAAAGAAACAGACCAATACACCAAACCTTCTATATTAATGCTTATACTTATGAATCTTATGCTTTTAAAATAGCAACTTAGCTTAATAATATCTATTGTTTAAGAGTTACCTCCTGAAAACCTCCTTGTTACTGTTATGTGGCCTCTCCTTAAGCCAAACTCATCAAATAAACTCTCTACTTTCCCCTGTCATGGGACATGACTCCCAAGGATGAGCTTCCCTGGCACTGAGGGATGATTACCAAACACCAACAAACAATGCATTTAGCAAAACAACTTGATCAAAAGGGAGGAAAATAAATACAAAAGAGTTTTACTATTAAGAGATTTGAAAGTGAGTCAGGTGGTCATTCAGATGTTATGCTTATGCACCATTCAAGCAGATCTCACTAACTGCCACAGTAAATAAAACCTCAAACAGGTGTACCTCAAGGGCTCTAGGAACATCTGGACACCATAGCAAGGCACACAAAACCATGAAATCAGCACCCTATTGCTTGGCCTTACATTGGAATACATAACAGAGGTCCACAATATAACAGAGTTGGACTCATTTACAATTTACCTAATGATTATTTTTTCTACACCTTTGTTTTGAACCTACAATTAGCATTATATCCATTAAATATATGTCCAAGAGACTTAAGTCTTTGGTCTTTTCATATCCTAGTTCATTCCTGAATCTCAGCAGATTTGCAGTCAACACCTACTCTCCTGTTCATTGGACTCCAACAGGACAATTAACAAAATGATAATGATGGACAATGCCCATCCCCAAAACAAAAAGTATCTACAGCTGCAAGCAGTACAGATTCTTCCATCTGCCCTATAAGGTCTGAGCTCCCTCTTAATCTGAAGCAGGACAGACATCACAACCCCAAAAGCCTCAAGATTGAGGAATGAACAAATATAAGATTAATATGTGGACCAAAGTAGAATTATTAATATTGTAGAAACAGAAGAAATTGTAACACTGATAGAAAGATATTAGTTACCATAGGTTCTCAGGGGACAGTTAGGGAAGAATAGGTGGAACATAGGTCATTTTTAGACATTGGAAATGTTCTGCAAGATTTTGTAATGATGGATACAGGCCATTATACATTCTGACAAAACCATAAAACTGTATGGTGCAAAGTTTAAGCCATAATGTAAACTAATATTCATGGTTAATAGCAATGCTTCAATATTTGTTCTTCAGTTGTAATAAATGCCATGTAAGATGTTATTAGTAAGAGAAAATGTGGCAGGGGGAAGTTGTAGGGTATAGAGGAATTCCCTATATTATCAATGTAAGATTTCTGTAACCTAAACTTTCTTTAAAAATAAAGTTAAGAGAAAAAAAACCAGACCAATGTACTAAGCCCTCTATATTAGTGCTTGTACTTTTGAACCTTATACTTGTAAAATTGAAACTTAGGCTAATAATATCTATTGCCTAAGAGATGCCTCCTGAAATAATTCTCTGTACCCAAACGTGGCTTTTCTCTAAACAAAACTATGCAAATAAAGTCATTACCTTAATCCCTGCATGGAGCATTACTTCTGGCAATGAGTTTCCCTGGCACTGAGGGATTATTCCCATGCATTGAACAACAATGTATTTGGAAAAACTCCCTGACCTAGAAGGGAAAATTAAATTCAAAATAATTTTTATGGCTAAGAGATTTCAAAGTGAGCCAGGGTGTTATTCCAGAGGTTATAATTATGCACCGCTCAGGCAGATGTCACTGACTGCCACAGTAATGAAAACCTCAAAGATGGGTTCTCACAAGGACTCTAGAGAAATCTGGACACTGTAGGGAAGGCACACAACCCCATGAAATAAGCACCCTGTCAGTGGGCCTTATCATGGACTATATTATAAACTATTTCCCCAAGGTTACAGAGTCAGACTCATTTATAATTTCTCTACATATATTTCTTCTACACCTTTTATTTGAACCTATAATTAACAATATACCCATGAAATATATGTTCCAGAAATTAAATCTTCAGTCTGTTTATATCTGGTCGAATCCTAAGTCAGCAGAGTAGCAGCTAACACCTACTCTCAAGTTCATCAGACTCAACAAGGACAATACACAAAATGTTGATGATGGATAACCCCCATCCCAAAAAGCAAAGAGTATCTACAAATGCAAGCAAAGTAGTTACTGCCAACTGCCCCATATGATCTACTCTGTCCCTCAATCTGAAGCAAAGCAGAAATCAGCATTCCAAAAACCTTATGAATGAAGAATGAGAAAACATAAGGGAGAAATATAGACACAGGCCAAACTAGACTTATTTTTATTGTATTAACAGAAGAACTTGTAATGTTGATATAAAGATAATGGTGACCAGAAGTTGTGAGGGGAAGGGGAGGGTAGCATAGTGGGAAAAGAGATATTTTTTAGGGCATTGGAATTGTTCTGCATGACATTGCAATGATGGATATAGGCTGTTATATATTTTGCAAAAACCTGTAATATTGTACAGTGCAAAGTGTAAACCATAATGTAAATTATATGCCATATTTTTTCAATTTTTTATGAATGTTTTTCAATATTCATTCTTCAATTGTAATAAAAGTACCAATGGCAAAGTAAAATGTTTTAATAGGGGAAAATATGGTAAGAGTGGTGTATATGGGAATCCCCTGTATTTTTGAAATAACATTTATGAAATCAAAAATTTCTTAGTTGTGAAGTTAAACAAACTCCTTGACCTAGAAGGGAGTATATTTCACATCGTTTGAACATATTAAAACAACAGGATTGTTAAAAAAGTTAAAAATAACAAAAGGTAACACTTGCTGTGGGTACAACATGAGGATGAAGTCAAGGTGAATTGAAAAGTCTGGGTGAAAATAATTTACATTTGTCAGCAGGAGAAAACAATTATCCTGTCTAACAGGTGTTAAGAACACATTGAAACCTAGTCAAATTTCAGAGATTTACTGATTTCCAGACTAATATTCAATAACAAAAAACAATATGAATTAGAGTTAAAAGCTTTGTTTTTGAGGATTGTGTGAAGATAGCAATGAACTAACAGTCAAACCTGAATGCTTTCACAAAAACAATGGAGAAAGAGCCAAAAGCTGTCCCAGGGACCTGCTTTGGGTGTCATCAGACCAGGGCAGTGTTACACAACTCCCAGGAAGGTGAAGGACAGAGAGATGAAGAAGCTGAAAAGACAAACATGAGTTACCAAGCCTCTGTGGCAGCAGAGAAGGGCTCCCTTTATCCACCCCCCAAGATATGAAGCTGGGATAAAACCCATGGCTCACTGTAGCCAACTGAGAGGGGAACAGACATCTTCCTCACCATCAGCTGTTTCAAGGGAAAAGGGACGAGAGGCCGGGGTGTTTTCATCAGTGAATTAAGCCAGTGTAGCCCACTTAGATTCAACACAGGAACACAGGAAAGCCAATACTGAAACACCTCCTTGGAAAGGTACACTGACTAGCGCCATTTGCATCCCAGTCTGAAAACTGTAAGGACAAAAACTGTTCACACCGTATGTATCCAACCCCTGGGAGAAAATCTACACTCCATTAGTGAGTCCTTGGACTGATTTTGAAAACTTAAGCTAGGCAATTTTAAAAACTGAGAATAAGTTGAACCAAATATCAAAGAAGAGATGTTAAAAAAAAAAACAATAGGCAAGAGTGAGAAATTAGCCATCAGAGTAAATACACCAACATATTCAGATGTCTAGATATCAGCCAAAAATTATAAGCCATATTAGGAAACAGGAAGATATGGCCGAGGCAAAGTGCAAACCAAATATCCTGTAGAGATACATAATTTATTACAATTAATGAACAGTAGTCACATAACTCTCCTAAATCACTTCAAATAATTTAAAGAAAATATGACTAAAGAAATAAAGCTTATTAAGAAGACACAGGAAGAGCATAAAGAACAATTTGCAAGCCTGAAAAGAAAAGTAACAGATCTTAAGGGAAGGAAATACATGATTGATGAGATTAAACATATATTAGAGGCACATAAGAGCAGATTTAAATTGCTTGAAGCCAGAATTAGTGATTTCAAAGGCAGAACATCTGAACTGGAAAAGACAGTAGAACAGAAAGGGAAACTCGATAAGATTAAGTACTGATCTCTCCTCAGAAACCTAGGAGGAGAGAATAAAGTGGTATCATGTATGTAAGGTACTGAAAGAGAAAAACTACCAGCCAAGAATTCTGTATCCAGCAAAGCTGTCCTTCAAAATGAGGGTGAGTTCAAAGTCTTCACAGACAAACAAAAAGTGGTAGAATGTTACTAAAAGATGAGATTTGGAAGAGATTCTAAAGGGGGTGCTGCAGCCTGAAAGGAAATAACAAGAGTGAGAAATTTAGAGAAGAGTTTAAAAATGAAGATTATTAGGGAGGGTAAACAATAAGACAGACAATAGAACAATATAACAACAAAGAGCTGATAAACAAAATGTATGAAGCAATTCAAAGATTCAATTAGGACTTCACATCTATTCAATGAAACCTGAAATAATGAAAAGAAGACTTTTCTTGGGCAAGAACACTCCAGTAGCAGCAGAATGTGGTGCAGAGGATTAAAAAGAGTGAATCCTCAGCAGAAGTAACAGATTTCTCACCAAAGTCAATTCCTGACTATGACTTTGAAAGTGATGAGATTGTTGCTGTTTGTGCAGCTATTGCTGAGAAACAGAAGACAAACTCAACAAATAAACAATGGTTACTGTGTCTGCTTCTGGGACTGTAAAGACTATAACTGAGAAGGAAGATGGTGTTCCAGCACCAGATGGCTCCGTTTTAATCAAAGCCCAATGAAAGAAAATGCAGAGCATGAATTATTTAAATCTGTCTTTTTTGATTATCATTTAAAGTTTTAGTCATAAGGACATTTATTCTGGTGAAAAAGGACAAAACTCCTGTTTGTAAGATAAGTTTTTCAGATGAAGCATATAAATCTAAAAGGTAGCATTATTATATAGTATTTGCACTACATTTTGATAAATTATGGTTTATACTTAAGAATAGAATTCTGAGCAAAATATTTTTGATGTATAAATTTAATTTAATCCAAATATATAGATGGATACATTTTAAAGACACAACATGAAAAGCAAATGTTTGAATAATAAATATCTTGGTTAGTGTTATTAAAATGTTAACTCATTGAATTTTGTTTTATGACAAAGAAAATAAGTGATTGCTTTCTCTCTTAGAAATATACTGCTATTATTATTCATTCTGTTTTCATTGCTTCTGCAGAGAAAGTTTATCACAAGGCTTAAATATTTTTAATATTCATTTTAATTCTAAGTTGTGGTTTTGTTATATATGCAATCTTTGAAAGTTCAGCCAAAAATGCATACAAATGTGACCATTTGGAAGTTTCTCTAAATTCTGATTTGTACTTAAGTTTTTGACTTTAAAGAAGTTATAACAATGTTAGTTGCTTCCTTCTGTATTTGTTAGATCTGTGAAGCACTGATAAATGTCACAATGATAGATTTATTTTTTTAATATTATTGCTGTAGGTAGGTTGTTTCTTACCACCAGTGAGTTATTTTTTATATGTGTATTTTTAAATGAGTGTCTTTAACAGATACATCATAATAAATTGAACTCATACATTTAAAATATAGGGGATGATGCAGGGGTGGGAGGCTAGGACATGGGAATCCCTCAGACTTTCATTGTAACTTTCCTGTAATCTAAAACCTCTTTAAAAATAAAATTTATTATATATTTAAAAAGCCATGTTTTCTGCCTGGGTACTTAGGAATATAGACAGAAAGGTATAAAATATTATTGAGTGGAAATTAAGCCTCCTAAAATGCTATGTGTATGTGTGTGCGTATATACCACACACAGAATTTTCTTATTTAAAAAGAAATAAAAACAATATTCAATCAGCATGATCATGGGAGTGTAAGAAATATATGGATGAAGTGAAAATGGAAAAAAGGAAATTTTAAGCAAAAATCACAAAACCTGAAATCTTGTACCAAACAGCAACAAAAACTTTAAATTAACATTGATGTAGTTATCTCAGTATGTCATAGCAGAGAGACAGGCTTTTATTGAGCATTCCATTACAGCACCCTGGCAGCTGGATTTGTTCTTTATCTTTCTATTAAAATCTTTTTAAAAAGTTGTCATTTGATTACTTTCTCTTGCTATAAGTAGAGAAAAGAAGGTAAACTGGGTCAATCTTTGGATAACACTTTATGTTGATTTAGAGGGCTCAGTTTAAATACTCACAGGGCCATCCCAGCTATTTCAATTGAATAAAGTTATGATTGTTTCCCCCTCTATATGTTCTTATTCCTCCTAATAACTTTGGATTTTCCTGCATATGGACTGTTCAACCTTGGTCATGAAAATATTTTTGTAATTCTAGTAAACATTTTTGAAATATCATGTATTTGGTTAAATTTATTTTACATTGTATCTGGCCTGTTCTGCCACCAAACTGTTCATGTGTGTGCGCGCGTGTGTGTATTTCCATTTTAATATACTTTATGATAAATTCAATTAAAGAAAAGGATTTCTACTAATCATAAACAAAAATTAAATAGTGTAATGTGTAAAGAAATCTGTGGTCATTTTCAAAATAAAAATAGGTAGCTTAAAGTGTTAGATATTCATTCATTTTAAAGCATGCAAATTTGGACCTTGCTATGAAGGAAAACTCTAGTGATAACATATATTAAAAGCATATCAATGTTCAAAATTAATATCTTGCATACATTTTCCTCATTATAGAAAAATGCATTGTTTAAAAATTTTATATAGTTCAGAAATGAAATTAAGTTGAAATATATTCCCTTTCTTTTATTCTGATGAAATATTAAGATGATGAACACACCATGTATTCATTCTTGTTTGTAATATTTCATAGATTTTTTCTAGACAACTAAATATAAATTTTCTTCTGTCTTTCAAAGTTAATATTGTCTTCCAATCCCTGATCGATGGATATTTAATGCCATTGGATTTTATTAAACTTTTTCTTTTTTCAAATATATAATCTCTAAGGTGGATTGAAAAAAATTCTGTTAAATGTGTATTTCATTTTATTATTTTCAACATGGATTTCCTCCAGCATATGTTTAAATATTTAGAATTCCAAAGTATATCATGAAGAAATAATTCAAATATATATTTTTCTACCAAAGATTAAAATGTCTTGCTTTCTATTGGACCATTCTTATTGTTAAGTACATGGAAATCCTCCAATATTTATTAAAGCATCTGGCAAAATGATAATTTCTCAATGTATTTACCATTTAAACTTTATTAAAAATGAAATTAAATGACTTCCATAAATTTATTAGTCTTTCATATATTTCTTTGGTAATTTCTGGATATGTATATTTATCTTTTTTTTCTATTTTATGTTGATTTTCAGGCTTCTCTATGTAATATGAATGTATATTATTGTGATTTATTTTTCAAATATTTATTTTCTGTCATTTTCAACAATGATTATTTTTTTATTTTCCTTAGAAAGATTTTGTGTTTTAATTATCTAAGATGAACTGTTTGGTATCATTTCTATTTGGTGTCCTATTAAGAAAGATAAACTTTCTCCCATAATCCAGGAAATAAGAAAACAAAAAATTACAACATTGTTTTTCTAGTACCTTTATAATTTAATTATACACATTTCAACAATTAACACATTTGGTTATTTATTAGTGTTTGCAGTGAGGTGAAGAATCAGAATTTCTTTTGTCCTCCAATTGTCTAGCCAATTGTCCTGGATGTGATTTTAATAACAAATAGTTGTCACCATTTTTGTAATCCTCATAATATATTAACCTCATATTTGTCCATTCTCATACTCTGATATTTTTTCCTATATTAGGGCAATAATCTTTCACTTACAGAATCATTTCATTGTGCATTTAGACATCAAACAGTAAGTACAAATGGGTGTTTTTTCTTCTTAACCTATTAATCATATACTGGAAGGATAGGTCAAGAAAAGTATATTCATGACAGCACAGAGATGAATTCACAGAATCCAGAACATGTTATTCTGCAGGGAAATTGACCCAGTTTTTTTCACAAAAATAGCAATTAAATAAGGGATTGGAATAATATAGAATTTTAAAGGCTTAAAAATATGTTAACTTATTAATTAAGAAAAAAAATTTTATATTCTGATTTTTAAATATATGAAATAGCATGCACTGAAATGATACACTGTTAATTGATAGCATTAAGGAATTGTTAGTTATTTTTAATTTTATAATGATTATGTGATTGTGTTTGAAAAATCCATATTGTCAGAGATATGTTCTGAAGTGTTACAGATGAAAGGACAGATTGTGTGGGGTTTACTGTAATTATACATGTTTGGAGAGATGACAGGGATATATTGAACAATATTTGTTTTGCATTGACAATTGTTGAAGCTGTATGACAGATGGATGATATCCTCTCACTTTCTTACATGTTTGAAATTTCTATAACCCTTTAAAGAATTTTGAGCTATTGTCGTACTTTTACCCTTCCAAATCAAACATATCATATTCTCAGTAATATCCCCTAAATTAAACTTAAAATGTATGATTTGGATCAAAGTCCACAATGTTTATAGAATATTTGTGTAAGACTTAAAATGTCTGCTGCATTTTTTTTTGCCATCTAGGAATATAATACATGTATTTACTTCCCACAAGAGGAGTAAAGGAAAACTGCAAATTTCATGATGAATTTATATTGAAGAAATGTACAAATTTTATTGAATTTCTGATTGTGTAGAAATATTAGAATTTCTAACTCTATATTAATCATGGTTCACTACATTTACTGAACTTTCTTTTTGATTCATGTGATTTTTCAATTGAGCCTAATGTTGCTCTATGGTATTTATATTAAAATCAAATGATTGTTACATTTTTCTCAATTACCAACATTAATACACATTAGGTTCTGGTATAGCTTAGCATGTTATGCAAGATTACTACTTCCAGAGACATACTCTGTAAGATCCATGTTACTTGCCATTTAACATGATAATGAGTTTGATGGGAGCTATTAACAGATATCTTTAATATAGCTATGAAAGTTACCATGTTACAGACTTTTTCTCTTTCCTACAATATAAGTCTGCATATTGTTTCTTTTTAAGAATTTCTATTCATTTGTAAGAAAAAATATTCATCATCTGATTGTTATCATAGATTTTCTCTAATTTAGTATTATCATTATCCCTTCTTTTCTATAACATCTTTCATCTAATTAATTAAAAAATACTGTTGGTTGCACGTTCAGAATAGAGTCCATATATGACCCTTTCTCAAATGCTCCCAAAGTGATAACCTGTCCCAATTTAAAATGTATGGTTAAAAATGTTGAATTATTTACCTACTGATAGAATTTACTTTCTTATATGTTATTCTGACATTGAATGATATTCATAAGTGAGATTTTTCCGAAGTTAATACTATGCACTATTATAAATATATTAATATATTAATATGGCTATATTATTAATATATTAATAATTTTTCTTAAACCACGTAAAAAGCTACTACTATATCAAGCATTAATCTATATTTTTCTTAAAAATATTATTTCATCCTGACAGGAACACTTTCTATTATTATTGTACCTATTAACTGTTATCAGAGTCGTTATAAGAATTAGCAGAAGATTGTATCACAGAGATATAATTTTTATAATTACTATTAATAACTTGCTTATTTTCTATTCTATAATCTCTATTTTTGAAATATATATCATAATTTAAGAAATGCAAGTTTTTTAAGGTTTTGATTGAAGAAACATTAAGGTTATCTCAGAGTAGTTGGCTTCAAATTATAATATTGTATACTCTATATAGGCTTCTAGTTTAATAATTATCTCTTCAGGATTTTTACATTTATTTAATTACATTTTTATAGCATGTATCTATGAATAGACTTAATGACACTCACACATATGCATGCATGCACTCATCAATGCACAATGCCACTCATGAATTTCATTGAATAAATTGTAATGTTAGAGACATCTGGGAAGATGTCATCAGAGGAGGTAGTCAGGGCTCAAGTTTCCCACAAATACAATGGAGGAAGTTAAAAAGCTGTCTGAAGGAGCTGCTTTAGGTATCTGCCGACCAGGGGAGTGCTCTGCATCATTTAGAAGTGTGAGGGAAGGAGAAATGAAGAAAAAGGCAAAACTAAAAGGATGCACTGCAATCCCTGTGGCTGGGAAAGGCAACCATCATCCCCCCTTCAAGGTTAACAGCCTGGATAAAACCTATGCCCAAAAGCGGCAAATCGAGTGGGAAACAGATATTTTCCTCCCTGGGAAGAGAAAGGGAGCACTGGAGTGTGTAGGCAGGTTGTTCTTCACTGAATTTGGCCAGCAGAGTCAGCTTTGAATCTCGGCTCTGGCCAGATGAGAATAATGCACAGGAGGAAGATGAAAAAGACACCTCTATGGAAAGATTTTCTGATAAACATCGTCTACTGGCTGGCTGGGAAACTACAAGGAGAAAAATCCTTTTCAGGAGTCTCTTGTCCTAGACCACATGGAGCAGATCTGCACCCCATTAATGAGTCACTGCCCCTATTTTGATTGCTTAATCAGGGCAATTTTAAAGACTTAGAAAAAGTTGAACCAAAAATCAAAAAAGAGTTGTGAAAGAAAACTACTAGCCAAGAGAGAATTATTGATGAGCAGAGTAAATTAACCAATATATCCAGATGCTTAAACATCAAAAAATTTGAAGTCCATAATAAGAAACAGAAATATATGGCCAAGTCAACAAACAAATTAAAAAACTTGGTGAGATACAAGATTAGAAACTAATCAATGATCACCAAAATGTATAAAAGTGCACAGTCTAAAATATAAACCATAGTGTAAACAATTGACAATGTTTAGTAGCTATATTTCACTATTTGTATATCAGGTATAACAATGCTACCATCCACATATAAAAAGGTATTAATATGGGGAGGGGGAAGAAAGGGGGAGGATATTGGGTATATGAGAGTCTCCTGTATTCTGTGTGACTTTGCTGTGACCTAAAACTTCCTTAAAAACAAAATAAAAAATAGTGAGACACTGGGGAATGAGAGGGGGAAGGTGCCACAGTTCAGACTGGACACCAGACATTGCAGAGATGGAAGGAAAAAGGTCAAAAAATTTTTAAAATATTTTTCATTTTTTTAATATCTCAATCTTTTAATTTTATTTTTATTTTTTAAAAAATTTTATGTATTTTATCTCTTACATTTAAACTTATCATTATTATTTCATTTTCATATTAATTGTATTCAGCTATTGTAATGGCTTCATCTTTGAAGAAGCTTTGGATCACAGAAAGGTTACAACTGGGGCAGGGGAAGATCATTGGTGTAGGGTGTCAGAGATGGGGGATGCATGAGAGGAAGTTCACCAGAGCATAAATATAAGGTACATAAAACTGTTCAAATGTTTACAGGGCATTGTAACAGTGGGTGGAGAATCACTCAATAAATGTGGGAATACTTAACTCCCATTCTGGAGAGCTCTGCCACATTCTCCAAGGGAGCAGCAACAGTCCCCCAAGTGCAGGGGCAGTGACTGGCGAAGGAGGATGATCCACTGATGGGCCCTTGATATTGATGACTAGCCTTATGAGTCTTTGCTCTTGAAATTGAAATATAGCCTATTGTTATGGGGTGCCTAAAGGTTGCCTCCTGAAAGCCTCCTTGTTGCTCAAATGTGGCCTCTTTCTAAACCAAACTCAGCATATGAATGCATTACCTTCCTCCTGGCATGGGACAAAGCTCACAGGGACGTGCCTCCCTGGCACCAAGGGATTGCTACCAAGCACTAACTGGCAATGTGACTGGAAAAAGACCTTGAATAAAAGGGGAAAAAGGTAAAGACAAATGAGTTTATATGGCTAAGAGACTTCAAAATGAGTCCGGAGGTCATCCCACAGATAACACTTATGCACATCTCAGTAGGATCTCATAGAATTCCAAAGCAGATATCACCCCAAATAGTGGGGCTCCTAAGGGCTCTGGAGACAACCAGGTCCTATGTCAGGGCAGATAGCTCTGGAGTTTGGTGCTTTGCCAGTGGGCCCTACTTTGGAGCTTGTGTTCCTGAGAGTGACAGAGTTGGACTCAACTATGTCTTCCCTGCACATGGTTCATCTGTCCCTTCTATTCAAACCTATACTTGGTGGTGGAGTTTGTAGGTGTATGTCCAGAGACTTGAGTCTTTGGGCTGTCCATATGCCAGCTGGCCCAGTACCTAGGTGGAGCAGCAACTTCTACTCTACAGATCACTGGACTCACCAGGGCAACTGGTGGGGAGATGATGATGGGCTACAGCCATTCCAGGGAATGGGGAGAGTCTGCAGCTGCAGGCAGGATAATCCCATCCATCTTTCCCATGGGATATAAGACCCCTCTCAATTGGAGGTAGAGTGGACATCACCATCCAAGACTTCTCAGGATGGGGGGAAAATCTATGGACTTGAGTGAACTTCCGGATATTGTACTATAGACATATTGTGATTCAAGCAATGGAAGAAATTACAACATTGATATGGAGCCAGTGGCCATTGGAGGCTCTAGAGGCAGGGAGAGGGAAAAGCAGTTGTAATACAGGGGCTTTTTCAGGACTTGGGAATCATCCCGAGTGACATTGCAATGACAGATATAGGCCATATTATATCATCATATAACATGCAGAACAGAATTGTGTGGGAGAGAGTGTGGTCTACAATGTGAACTATGGTCCATGCTTAATTGCAAAGCCCCAGGATGTGTTTATCAATTGCTTTTAATGTGCCACACTAATGAAGGATGTTTATGTGGGAGGTTGTGGGAGTTGTTTGAGGTGGGGCATGTGGGAATCCCTATAATTTTTGTGTAACATTTATATAATCTCAGTATCTTTAAAAACAAAAAGTAAATAAAGCATTTACAAAAAAAGAAGAAGAAGAAAAAAAGAAATCTATGGCCCAGCCAAAGAACATACTAAGAAACTTGTTAAGACACAAGATTAGAAAAGTAATCAATGATTAGACATAGACATTGTTTAGTTGATTAGGCAACTAATCGATGAAAAGCATGCAAGTCTCATAAATCAAATAAATGAGTTGAAGGAAAATTTGAATAAATAGATAAAGGATATTAAGACTCCGGGTGAGTATAAACAACAATTTGAATGCCTACAGAAACAGTAATGGAGCTTATGGGAATGAAACCTCTGATATATGAGAATATAAATGTATTAGAAACGGAGAGTTTATGGCTCAATCATTTGGGCACTGCCTCGTACATTGGAGCTTTCAGTTTCTGGTGACTCCTTAAGAAGATGAGCAGAAACAATGAGCTGATGTGACATGCTGTTGCAACAAGCTGATGAAAAAACAGACACAATGGGTAGACAAAACAAGCAAAGAGCATATGTGGCTTTAGTGGTTGGGCACAGAACTCCCACATTGGAGGTCCCAGGTTTGGTTCCCAGTGCCTCCTAAAGAAGATGAGGAGACAAAATGAGCAGATGCAATGAGTGGACACAATTAGTGGACACATTGAGCAGACAAATGAAAACACACCAAGAAATGAGAACAAGCAGATAGATGAGGCAGCCATCTCAGGGGAGATATATTAGATGCATATAACAGCAGATTTGAATTCATGGAATACAGAATTAGTGAATTGGAGGACCAACATTCTGCCCTTGAAAAGACAGGAGAAGGGAAAGAGAAAAGAATTGAATAAATGGATCATGGTGTCAGAAAATGAATTACAACAAGTAATGCACAAACATATGCATTATCAGTGTCCCAGAAGGGGAAGAGAATGGAAAAGGGGCAGAAAGAATTTTTGAGGAAACCCTGACCAAAAACTTCCCAATCCTTATGAAAGACATAAATAACAATATCTAAGAAGGCAACACACAAAAAACAGAATAAATCTGAATAGACCTACACCGAAAAACTTACTATTCAAAATGACAAATACCAGAAGAAAAAGAGGAGTCTGGAAGCAGCAAAAGAAAAGTATTGCATTACATACCATTGAACCTCAATTAATCTAAGTGACTATATCTTATAGGAAACCATGGAAGCAGGAAAAAAAGTGTTGTGATGTATTTAGGATACTAAAAGAGAAAAACTGTCAGCCAAGAATTCTTTATCCAAAAAAAGTGTCCTTCAATAATGTGCATGAATTAAAGTCTGCACATACAAACAAAAAAGCTAGAGTATGTTACCAAAGACCAGGTTTAAAGTAGGTATTAAATGTTTGCTACAGCCTGAAGGGAAATAGCAAAGGTAAAGGACTTCAAGAAGTGTACAAATGAAGATTATAAGTAAGTGTAATATAAGTGCTGAAAAGATAAACAATGGTTAGATATGGCAATGGAAAGCCAAAGGATAAAACGGATGAAGTAATGACTTTATAGTAATAGTTGGATTCATCAATGAAAAGACATAGAATGACAGAATGGATAAAAAAGTGTGAGCAATCTATATGCTGTCTACAAGACATCAACTCAGATGTAAGGACACTATTTGGTTGAAATTGCAAAGTTTGGAAAAGTTATTCCACCCTAATAGTAAATATGGCATAGTGACACTAATATCAGAAATAGTAAATTCTAAATGAAATATTATTATAAAAGATGAAGAAGTTCAATATATGATAATAAAACAGGCAATTCAACAAGAAGAAATAACTGCAATAAATATTTTTGCACCTAACCTGGGTGTGAGGCACTCACTGGGAAAACTGAGGGGAGGAATAGATATTTCTACAATAATAGCTGGAGACTACAATACACCACTCTCAGCATTTGCTATAACATCTAGAGAGAAGATAAATACAGAAACAGAGAGCTGAATAATGTAAGGCAAATTGACCTAACAGATATTTATAGAATATTTTACCCCAAAACAATAGCATATTCATTCTTTTCAAGCAGTCATGGATCCTTCTTCAGGAAAGAACTGAGTCATAGGACAGGTCTCAATAAATTTTAAAAAATTTAAAGTATCAAAGCAGTTTTTCTGATCATAATTCAATGCAGCTGAAAAACATGGACAAAAAAAGGGGAAAATTACAAATATGTGGATACGAAACAACACACTCAATTAATGAGTGGGTCAAAGAAGAAATTGCAAGAGAAATCAGTAAATATCTTCATACAAATAGACATAAGAAAACAATATTTATTACAATTGAAAACAATTTGTAGCACTTATGAAGGATGTTGTTAATGTGGGAAAATGTGGGAGATGTAGGGAGCAGGGCACATGGGAATCCCCTATATTTTTATGTAATATTTATGTAATCTAAGAATCTTTAAAATATAAAAATATATTAAAAAAGAAAACAATAAATCAAATTCTATGGGATAGAGCAAATGCAGTGCTGAATAAGAAATGTATAGACCTCAAAGCTTACATTAAAAAAGAAGAAAGAGCTTAAATTAAAGATCTGTCTGCACTTCTCAAGGCACAATAAAAAAAAACACAGTACACTATTCATTGAAGCCAAAAGAAAGAGACAATAAAGATCAAAACAGATATAAACGAAATTAAGAGAAAAAACTACAGAGAATCCCAAAAAACAAAATTTGGTTCATTGAGATCAACAAAATCAATCTTCTAGATGGTTCTCAACAAGAATGAAAAAAAAAAAAAAGAGAGAGAGAGAAATGCAAATGAAATATCAGAAATGAAAGGGGGGCATTATTATTACCACTGATTCTGCAGAAATAAGAGAGATCATAAGAGGTTTCTATAAAAAACTGTACACCAAGAAACTAGACTGTATAGATGAAATGGTCAAATTCCAAGAAACACATGAAAAACCCATGCTGATCCTACAAGAAACATAAGAACTCAACAAACCAATCACAAGAAAAGAGATTGAATTATTATCAACACTATCAACAAGTGAAAAGCCCAGGTCCAGATAACTTCACAGGTGAATTTAACCAGTCATTCAATGTCAATATAATACCAATCCTGCTCAAACTTTTCCAAAAATTGAAAAGAGAGGAATGATTCTAAACTCATTCTATGAAGTCAATATCACCCTTATACCCAAACCATATGAATATACTATAAAAAAGAAAATTACAGATCATTTTTCTAATAAATATATATGCAAAAAACCCTCAACAAAACACTTGCAAACAAATCTGAGTCCAAAAACACATTTAAAGAATTATACACAGCAATCAAATAGGTTTATGCCAGACATACAAGGGTGATTTTACAGAAAAAAATCAATTATTGTTATAAATGACTGATTAAAGAATAAAAATCACCTGATCACCTCGATTGATGAAGAAAAGGCATTTGACAAAATACAGCATCCTTTCTTGATTAAAAACACACACACACACACTCCAAAATATAGGAATTGAAAGAAGCTAACACAGCATTGAAAAACAAATTTTGGAAAAACTCACAGCTAACACTCTAGTTAATGGTGAAAGACTGAAAGCATCCCTAATGAGATCAGGAACAAGACAAGGATGCCCAGTGTCACCACTGATATTCAAAATTGTGGTGAAATTTTATCTAGAACAATTAGGCAAGAAAAATAAAGAAAAGACACCCAAATAGGAAAGGAAGAAGTAAAATTTTCACTATTTCCTAATGATGTGATTCTATATCTAGAAAAATCCCCAAAATCTACTATAATTAACAGAGGAATACATTAAAGTGGCAGGATACAAGATTAATACACAAAAATCAGTGGCATTTCTATACACTACATATGAGCAATCTGAAGGGATGTCAGAATAAAATATTCATTTTAAAGTGACTAAAAGAATGAAATATTTAAGAATAAACTTAACCAACTATATGAAGGATGTATATTCAGAAAACTACAAAATTTGCTAAAAGAAACTGAAGAAGAGGTAAATATATGGAAGGACATTCAATGTCCATACATTGGAAGATGAAATATTATTAAGATTTCAAGTCTACCAAAACTGATCTACAGATTCAAAGTGATCCCAATAAATCCCCCAAATCCTATTTTTGCAGAAATGGAAAGACTTATTAAATTTATTTGGATGGGTAAGGGACCGCATACAGCCAAAATGTCTCTAAAAAGAAAAATGAAGTGGAGGGACTCTCAATTTAGCTCATGGTACCAATCTACAGTGATAAAAACAACATGGTACTGGCATAAAGATAGAAATATTGACAAATGAAACTGAATCACAAACTCAAAAATAGACCCTTACATCTAAGGTCAAGTGATTTTGGCAAGGGTATCAAGCCTACCCTGCCAGAACAGTCTATTCAACAAATGGTTTGGGAGGACTGGATATCTATAACCCCCCAAAAAAGAAAGAAAAGAAAAGAAAAGAAAAGAGACCTCTATCTCATAACTTATATAAAAATTAACTCAAAATGGATCAAAGTTGGAAATATATATAAATGGATAGAAAAAATATAAAAATGGAGCCTTCTCAAAACTAAACATTTTAGTTCTTCAAAAGACTTTGTTAAAAAATTAAAAGAGCATACTCAATGGAAGAAAATATCTGGAAAACACATAATGGATAGCCATAATATATAAGGAGATCATACAACTCAACAATAAAAAGACAAAGTCTTTCTTTATGGAGAAATGAAATTGTAATAAAGTTTTTAAGATGATGAATGCACAACATTGTGATTATACTAAAAGGCATTGAGTATACACTTTGAATAGAATAACCAGAAACAGCAGCAATGCACAATGGGGTAAGTATAGAGAGATTGAGAGGTGAGGAATTTCCTTGTTTGTTGTCTGATTTTTTTATTAAGATTATTATTGAAATAATGAAAATGCTCTAAAAATGATTGAAATGATGAATTCATGAATATGAGATTATAGTAAATACCATTGATTATACACCCTGGAAGAATTGTATGCTTTATTAATATTTATCAATAAAATTGATTTTTAAAAAGATAAGTGACCCAATTTAAAAGTTGTCAAAGGCTTGAATAGACATTTTTCCAAGGAGGAGATAAAATGGTCACAAAGCACCAGAAAAAATATTCAACATCACCAGCTCCTAGGGAAATGCAGATCAAAATTACAATGGGATACCATTCCACACCTTATAGAATGGCCAATATTAAAAAAAAAAAATAACAGAAAGTTACAAGTGCTGGAAAGTGTGTGGAGAAATAGGGACAATCCTTCACTGGGCGAGGAAAAGTAAAACGGTGCAACCTCTCTGGAATACACTTGGCAGCCCCTAAAGAAGCTGAATGAATAAATGACATATGATCCACCAGTCCTGTTAATAAGAATATAGTTAGAAGAAATGAAAACAAGGATAAGAAGTGAAATTCGCACCTCTATGCTCTTAGCAGCATTATTCACAAATGTTAAAGTATGGATCCAGCCAAAACATCCATCAACCTATGAATGGATTTCAAAGAAGTGGTACATACAAACCACTTGTTGAATGGAATACGATTCACCTGTAAGAAAAAAATGAAACTGAGTCACATATGACAACGTGGATGTACCCTGTGGATATTATGTTGAGTGAAATAAAAAGGACACAAAAGGACAAATACTGTATGGTTTCACTAATATGAACTAAATACGATGAGGAAACTCATGGCGGTAAACTCTAGAGGATAGATTACTATGAGATAGAATGTGGGTTGAGAATGAGAGGTATGTTAATGCATGGAGAACTTTTAATAATGTTTATTGTAAAAGTGTGGCAATGAATTTGGTTTATGGGAGCAGAGCATGGTGAGTATAATCAACACTGCTAATTTATAAATGTGATTTTGGTTGAAAGATGTAGTTTATGGATATAAATATCAATTGGAAAGACAGTAGAGAATAATCTAGGGACTGTATAACTGATGTTGGTGCTTGATGCAGATTGTGGTTAATAGTATACAAAGTTTTAAGAATATGATAATACATGGGAAAATTATAATTCATGTAATATATGGATTTTTGTTAACAGTAATATTGTAATATTTTTGCAGCAATGGCAAAGGAGATATATCACTTGATTTTTTTTTATTTTTAAAGAAGCTTTAGATTACATAAATGTTACAGCAAAAATATAGGGGATTCCCATATGCCTGACTGCTCCCACTCATGTTCTTCACCCATTAGCAACATCTTTCATTAGTGTGGTATATTTGTTAAAATTGATGGACACGTATTGAAGAAATCCTGCCAACCATGGTCTTTAGTTTACATTATAGTTTACACTTTGACCCACACAACTTTATAGATTTTGACAAAATATATAATGGCCTGTATCTGTCATTGCAATGTCCTTCAGAAAAATTCCAGTATCCCAACAGTGCACCATGTAACAACTATTCTTCCATCTCTCTCCCCTCAGATCCTCTGGTGACTGCTGTCTTTTTATCAATGTTACAATTTCATCTATTATTAGAAAATTAATAACTCTACTTAAGTCCATAATTGCATTCACCTCTGATGTTTGTTCTTTCCTCAATCTTGAGGATTTTGTGATGGTAATGCCCACTCTGGTTCCAGTTGAGAGGGGACTTAGATCCCATTGGGCAGATGGATGAACTCTTCTGCCTGCAGTTGTAGATACTCTGTTTTTTTTGGGGGTGATGGGTATTGTCCATCATTATCCTTTTGTTAATTGTCCTGGGTAAGTCTAATGAACTGGAGAGTAGGTGTTGACTGCAACTCTGCTGAGATTCAGGGCTTAACTATCACATGAATAGACAAAAGATTTAAGTTTCTGGGACATACATTTAATGGGTATAGTGATAATTAATGGTTAAAATAAAAAGGACAAAAGAGTTATGTGTAGGCAAGAGATCCTGCAGAGACTTGCATAAGCATGATCTCTGGAATGACCTCTCAACTCACTTTGAAATTTCTTACCACTAAAAATCATGTGTATTTTATATTTCCCCATTTTGGTCACATCTTTTTCCAAAGTCATCACTAGTTGGCCTCTATAATAATCCCTCGGTGCCAAGGAGGTTAATCCCCAGGAGTCATATCCCTGCCAGGGAAAGGTAGTGAATTTATTTGCTGAGTTTGGCTTAGAGAGAGGGCTCATTGGAGCAACAAGGAGGCTGTCAGCAAGTAACTTTCAGGCAATATATAATGTTAGTATAAGTTTCAAGTTTACCAGAAAAGGTACGTAAGTACAATCATCAATATCAAGGATCCAGCATAATGGTCTGTCCTCCTTTGTTAGAAACTACTCATGTACTGAGGGATTCTTGGTGATCGATTAGAATGTAGCAGAAATTCCCGAGATGTGAATTCAATATTCTTTTGGTTATTGTGTGGGTTTCTACTCACCAAGACAATGCCCCATGATCACATCAACATATACGTATGACATAGAGGCATGCTCCAGGGGAACCACTCCCACACATTCCTCCGTCACTCACACCATGCACTGGTGATCCTTCCCTGCTACAGGTGTGATCCTTCTATATTCCAAACCTTCCCCCAAGACAAATCCAAAAATATTTATTTTTAAATAATAAATAAATAATAATGAATAACATAAAATACAAAATTAAAAAAGTAAAAATAAACTAATAAACTGAAATTTAAAAAGTTAATCAATATGACTTTCATCACCATGAGATTTGTTTTCTTTTATGTACAGTTAAAATTACCTCTGTATGTTCCCCTTGATTTTTTTTCCCTTTATCTTCAAAGAAGCTTTAAGTTATAGAATAGTCACATAGAAAATATAGAGGATTCCCATATAATCATTTCCTTTTCCTGTGCCATTCTATCTCCCCTTTGAATAACATTTTACATGTGTATGGTACAACTTTATGATTGATGTACACATATTGTAGCATTGTTGCTAGCCACGGTCAATGGTCTACATAATGGTTTATATTTTGCATGGTACATTTTATAAGTTGTGAAAAAAATTAAAATGGCCTATTTCTGTAATTTCTGTAAATGCAAAATGATGCAGAACAAGTCTAATGCCTGTAAAGAACCCTATGTTCTGTATTTTCTATTCTTTCCTGTCCTTATCCTCAGAAACTATGTTAACCACTAAGTTTCAATTTTTGAAGAATAAGGTTTGTATTTACATGCAATAATACTAGAGACTTGACATATTTGTCTGTTTTCCTTTATTAGGCACTGCCTGTGTTCACAAGAGCTACTTGACCCTCTAATTGGGAAAAGAGCAGGACTCCTCAGGAGGGGAGTTTAATTTTTTTTATTTGGGTCTCCATCCACTGAGATAACACACTATGACATGAACCCTTTCATTTTCCATTGAAGCTTGCTCATGTGAGTTCTATTCCACATTTCCCCGCCCACCTCTGCCTTGCACCTGTAAACCTTCCTTTCCAAATTTGTCAGAACAGCCTGCCATTGTAGTTTTAACTGCACACCAACAAATCCCCAGAATTCATCTGCTGCTTCTGCCCACCTTCCACACAGATCCATGTATAGTACAGCCCAAACACCATACTCCCCACCCTCTCACATTCCAGCATCATTCAACTTAATCTCATCAGTGAAACACTATCACTGCCATACACTGCCCAAACACCCCCTTCCACCTTATCATAGATTTTGCCCATATTGAGCATTGGCTCATCATGCTCTACTCCCTTTCTCTCTCCTGATAACTTTTCTTCCAGATATTTGCTCGTTGAATCTCCTTAATTTGTTTAAGTCATATCAGTGAGATCATTCAGTATTTATCCTTCATTGACTGGCTAACTGCACTCAACATAACATCTCCAAGATTTATCCATGTTGTCCCATGTGTTAATACTGCAATCCTTCTTAGAGCTGAGTAATATTTGATTGTATGTATATACCACAATTTGATGCACACTTGAGCTGTTTTCAATTTCGGCAATAGCGAATAATGCTGCTATGAACATTGGTGTGCATATATATATTCGTGATCCTGCTTTCAAATCTTCTGGGTATACACCGATACTAGTATACCCATCTAAGATTGCTAGATGATATGGCGATTCTATAGTTAGCTTCCTAAGCAACAACCAAAATGTCCTCCACAGTGGCTGAACCATAAGATATTCTCCCAGCTGTGAGTGAGTGTTCCCTTTCCTCCACATCCTCTCCAACACTTGTAATTATTGTTTTTTAATAGCTGCCAGCATAATAAGTGTAAAATGATATTTCATTGTAGTTTTGTTTTGCATTTCCTGTGTAGCTAGTGATGCTGAGCATATTTTCTTGTGCTTTCCAGCCACTTGTATTTCTTCAATGGAGAAGTATATATTCAAATCTCTTGCCATTTTTTAAAAATGTTTTTTGTGTTTTTATTTTTGAGATGTAGGATTTCTTTATATATTCTGGATATTGGGCTGTTTTGGATAAATGGTTATCAAATACTTTCTCCCATTGAATGTGACACCTCTCCACTTTCTAACAAACTCCTTTGAAGAGCTTTTTTTTTTTTTTAATTTTGAGGAAGTCCCAGTTAATTATTTTTTCTTTCATTGCTCATGCTGTGAGTATAAATTTTATGGAACCATTTCCTCCTGGAAGATCTCCTAGATACTTCCCTACATTATCTTCTAAGAGCTTTATTGTCTTGATTCTTATACTTAGGACTTTGATCCATCTGAAGTTAATTTTTACATAAGGCATGAGATGGCAATCAACTCTCATTCTGTTATATTTGGATATCCAGTTCTCCAAACACCATTTGTGAAGAGGCCATTCTATCCTAGTTGAGTGGGCCTGGTACCTTGTTGAATATAATTTGACCATATATGCGAGGATCTTTATGAGAAATCTCAATTAGTTTCCATTGGGCAGTATGTCTATCCTTGTGCCAATACCATGCAATTTTGTCCACTGTAAATTTGTAGTATGCTTGAAAGGCAGGTAGCCTGATTCTTCCAATTTTGTTTTTCTTTTTCAATATATTTTTGGTTATGTGGGGCCTCTTGCCCTTCCAAATAAATTTCATCTTTAGCTTTTCCAGTTCAGTAAAAAATGCTGCTGTAAATCAATTTTGGTATAACAGACATTTTAATGATGTTTATTCTTCCAATCCATTAACATGAATATTCTTCCATGTATCTTGATGTTCTTTGATTTCCTTTAACTGTGTTGTGCATGTTTCTTTGTACAAATCCTTTACATCTTAAGTTTATTCCTGTTTTTTATTCTTTTAGGTGCTTTTGTGAATGGAGTTTTTTTCCTGATTCCCTCCTCAGATTGCTTAATATTGGTCTATAGAGATACCACTAATTTTTTGTGTTGATATTATATCCTGCCACTATCTGAACTCATTTATCAGCTCTAGAACATTTATTGTATATTTCTCAGGGCTTTCTATGCGTAGGACCATGTCATTTGCAATTAATGAAAATTTTACTTCTTCCTTTCCAATTTGGATGCTTGAAATATCTTTTTCTTCACTAAGTTCTTGAGCAAGTAATTCTAACACAATTTTAAATAATAGCAGCAAAGTGGACATACTTGTCTTGTTGCAGATCTTGGAGGAAAGCCTTTAGAATTTCATGATTAAATAAAATGTTAGTTGTGGGTTTTTCATATAAATCCTGTATCACCTTGAGGAAGTTTGCTTCTATTCTTATCTTTGAATTTTTTCTTTAATCAAGAAAGGATGTTGTATTTCATCAAATGCTTTATCTCCATCAATAGAGATCATCATGTAATTTTTTTCTGTTGTTCTGTTAATGTGGTGTATTACATTGATTGATTTTATTATGCTGAACCATCTTTGAATAGTGGGGATGAAACCCACATGGCCATGTTGTATAATTCCTTTGATGTGTTTTGAATATGTTCAGCAATTATTTTGTTGTGGATTTTAGCATACAGGACCATTAGAGAGTTTAATCTGTTGTTTTCTTTTCTTGTGGCATCTTTAGGTGGCTCTGCTATTAGTGTAATGTTGGCATCATAGAATGAGTTAGGCAATGTTCCATCCATGTCTTTTTTTTTTAATATTGCAAAAATTTTAATTTTTCTTATTTGTTTCTGTGTCTTCCAATTTTTTTTTTATATTTTAAAAGATGCTTATATTACATAAATGTTACACAAAAATTACAGGGATTCCCATGTTCCCCACTTCCCACACGTCCCATAACATCCCACATGAACATCTTTCATTTGTGTGGCTCATCACCTGTAATGGATATACACATCCTGGAGCTTTGCCACTAAGCATGGACCATAGTTCACATTGTAGACCACACTCTCTGCCACACAGATCTGCATGTTATCTGCTGATGTAAAATGGCCTATATCTGTCGTTGTAATGTCACTCAGGATAATTCCCAAGTCCTGAAAAAGCACCTGTATTACAACTGCTTTTCCCTTGCCTGCCCCAAAAGTGTCCAGTGGCCACTGGCTCCACCTCACTGTTGTAATTTCTTCCATTGCTTGAATCACAATATGTCTACAACAGAATACCATTAAGTCCACTCTAGTCCATAGCTCTTCCCTCAATCCTGAGGAGTTTGGGATGGTGATGTCCACTCCACCTCCAAGTGAGAGGGGACTTATATCCCATGGATACAGTGGATGGGATTATCCTGCCTGCAGCTGCAGACTCTTTCCATTCCCTGGGATGGCCATTGTCCATCATCGTCGCCTCACCAGGTGACTTCCATCTACTTCTACATTTTGGAATGTTTTAAGCAGGATTGGTGTTCGTTCTTTCTGGAATCATTGGTAGAATTCACATGTGGAGCCAATTGGTCATGGGCTCTTCTTACTTGGGAAATTTTACTTTTTTTATGACTAATTTCAATCTTGTTACTTGTGATGGGTTTCTTGATTTCATCAATTTCTTCCTTCATCAATGTAGGCTGCTTGTGTGTTTCTAGAAATGTATCTGGTTCATCTAGGTTATCCAGCATATTGGCATTTAATTTTTTGTATTATCTATTATGATGCACTTTATTTCTCTGGCATTGGTGGTAATTTTGCCTCCTTCATATTTTATTTTATGTTTTTGCATTTTCTTTCTTTTATTCTTTGTTAGAGTAGATAAGGGATTGTCAATTTTCTTAATATTCTAAAATAACCAGATTCTGGCTTTGATAATTTGTTGCAGTGTTTTTATTCTCAATTTCTTTTGGCTCTGCTCTAATCTTCATTATTTCCATTCATTTGCTTGCTTTGGTATTAGTTGGTTGTTTTTTTCTAGGTACTCTACATGTATAGTTTGGTTTTGGATTTTAGCTCTTCTTTTGTTAATATAGGCATTTATTCTTATTAATTTCCCACTCAGCATTGCCTTTTCTACATCCTATATGTATTTTTTTTCTTTTTAAATATATTTTTATTAATTTTTAAAAGATGCTGAGATTACATAAAATGCTACATAAAAATATCAGGGATTCCCATATGCCCCACTCCCCACACCTCCCACTTTTCCCCACATTAACAAATTCTTCCATTAGTGTGGTACACTCATTGCAATTGATAAACACATTTTGGAGCATTGCCACTAAGCATGGATTATAGTTTACATTGTAGTTTACACTCTTTTCCACTCAATTCTGCAGGTTATGTTAGGATATATAATAGCCTGTATCTGTCATTGCAATGTTACTCAGGACAATTCTAAGCTCCCAAAATGCTCCCATACTACACCTCTTTTTCCCTCTCTCTGACTTCAGCACTTCCAGTGACCACTGTCTCCATATCCATGATATAATTTCTTCCATTGCTAGAATCACAGTAAGTCTATAGTAGAATAGTGGTAAGTCCACACTAATCCATATTTTATTCCCCAATCTTGAGGATTCTGGGATGGTGATGCCCACTCCAACTTTTATTGAGAGGGGGCTTCAATCCTATATGGCTAATGGATGGGACTCTCTTGCTTGCAGTTGTGGACACTCTTTGTTCTTTAGTGGCATGGCTGTCCATCCTCAACTCCTTGTTAGTTGTCCTAGGTGAGTCCAATGAACTGGATAGTAGGTGTTGCAACTCCACTGAGGCTCAGGGCCCAGCTGGCATATGGCCCAGAGATTCAAGTCTCTTGGTTGTACACCTACCAACTCCAGCACCAACTATAGGTTCAAATAAAAAGGACAGAAGAGGCATGTGTAGAGAAGTCACATCTGCATCCAACTCTGTCAAACTCAGGAGCACAAGCTCCTTGCCACTGGCAAGGCACCAAAGTTCAGAGCTGTTTGCCATGACCATAGGACCTGGGTGTCCCCAGAGCCCTCAGAAGCCTGACTATTTGGGATAGTGTCTACTTTGGCAGTCTATGAGATCTTGTTGAGATGTGTATAAGCATTACCTCTCTGATGACCTCCTGACTCACTTTGAAGTCTCTTCACCATGAAAACTCATTTGTCTTTACATTTTCCCCATTTTATTCAAGGTCTTTTTCTAGTTGCATAAACAGCAGGTCCTTGGTAATTATCCCTTGGTGCCAACGAGGCTCATCCCTGGGATTCATGTCCCACACTGGTGGGTAAGTAATTCATTTTTATGCTGAGTTTGGCTTAGAGACAGTCCACATTTGAGCAACAAGGAGGCTCTCAGGAGATAACTCTTAGGCACCCTATAACACTGGGCTAAGTTGCAATTTCAAGAGCAAAGGCTAATAAGCATAGTCATCAATGTCAAGGGCCCATCAATGGACAATCCATCTTCACTAGTCATTGCCCCTGTGCTTGGAAGATTGTTGATGTTCCATTAGAGAATGTGGCAAAGCTCCCCAGGATGGGAATTCAATATTCTTTCATTTGTTGTGTGAATCTCTATCCCCTGTGGCACTGCCCAAGGAACATTTGAACACATTTATATACCTTATATGTATGCCCAGGGGAACTTCTTTCCATGTATCCTTCATCACTGACTTCCCACACCAATGATCCTCCCCTGTGACAGTTAACAAGATGATGCAATAAGAGACAAAAGGAGGAAAAGCCAAATGAGACACATAGCAAAGCAGAGAGTGGAGGTGGCTCAAGCAATTAGGCACCTTCTTCCCACATCACAAGTCCTGGGTTTGGCTCCCAGTGTCTCCTAAAGAAAATAGGAAAATGAACAGATATAGCAAGTGAAAATCAACAAGGTGGTGGGGAGAAATAAATAAAAAAAATAATTAAAAAAAATGAACTCAAGAATATTGCCATATAAAATTAATAGGAAAATGAAATAATAATAATAGGTTTAAACATAAAAAATGGCATATATAATAATCTATAAAAACTAAAACTAAAATATAGTAAAAAAAACAGAATTGGAATATTAAAAAATAATGAGAAATGTTTTAAAATATAAAAAAATAAAAAACATTTTTTTACGTTTTGCGTTTCGTCACTGTAATGTCTGTTGTCCTGTATGTACAGTGGCATTTTCTTCCATGTCTTCCCCAGTGTCTTACTTTATTTTCATTTTGTCTTCAAGGAAGTTTTAGGTCACAGTAAAGCTACATACAGTATATAGCGGACTCCCATATACCCAACATCCTCCCCCATTTCCCCTTCCTGTATCAATATATTTTTATATACTGTGTTCGCATTTTCATTCATTTCAAGGTTGTTTCTGATTTTGTTTGCAATTTCCTCCTTGACCCACTGATTGTCTAAGAGTGTGTGTTTTAACTTTCATATCTTTTTCCCTATTCTGGTTCTCTACCCCTTTTATTTCCAGCTTTATTCCGTTGTGGTCAGAGAAATTAATTTGTAAAATTTGACACGTTTAATGTTGTTCTATGACTTACTATGTGGTCCATCCTGGATAATGATCCATATGCACTCTAGAAAAATATATATCCTGCACTAAGGTCTCTGCTTCTTTATTGACCTTTGTTGAGATGTTCTGTCTAATGTTGATAAAGGTGTGTTAAAGTCTCACTCTAATTTTAGAGATATCTAATTCTTGAATTTGTTTTTCCAATATTTGCTTCGTATATGTTGGGGTATCCTATTTAGGTGCATACATGTTTATGATTGTTCTTTTTTCTTAATTTATTACCCTTTTTATTAATATGTTCTGTCCTTCTTTGTCTCTAACAATAGTTTTGCATTTAAAGTCTATTTCTTAAAGTGAGTTCATTTCAGACAGTATATCAGTCATAATTTCTTATCTATTCTGCCTATCTGTGTCTCTTGATTGGAGAGTTTAATCCATTATCATTCAATGTTATTACTGTCAAGGCATTACTTATATTGGCCATACTTTCTTCATTTTATATATGTCATATTTTCTCTTTTTAGTTACTCTTACTAATAATCTTCCTTTCTACACTCCTCTAACCCACTATCTCCTATATTTTTCTTTTCACCTGTAGAACTCCTTTAGTATTTCTGAAAAGACAAGTTTCTTGTTGACAAACTATTAATTTTATATTTATCTGTGAGTATTTTTGAATACCAGCTTTGCTGGATACAGAATCTTGACTGACAGTTTTTTTTTTTCTTTTATCATCTTAACTATGTCATACAACTGCATTCTCACCTCCATGGTTTCAGATGAGAATCTGCACTTAATCTTATTGAATATCCCTTGTATGTGGTGGACATTTATTTTCCTGCTTTTCATAGTATTCTCACTTTATTTTCAGCATTTGAAAATTTGATAAGTATATATCTCAGAATATGCCTGGTAGTACTTATACTGTTTGGAGTGTGCTGCAATTTCTAGACATGTATATCCATGTCCCTCAAAAGAGGTGACAAATTTTCAGCCATTATTTCTTCCAACACACCTATTGTCCACTTTTCCTGTCTCTTCTACTTCTCAGAATGCCTATAATACATATGTTTGTGCACTCCATATATTGTCCCTGAATTCCCTGAGTGCTTGCTGAATTTTTCTATCTTTTTATCTATCTGTTCTATCTGATTTCAGATGTACTGTCTTTATTATCACTAATTCTTTCCTCTATTTGCTTAAATCTGCTGTTATATGCTTCCAGCAATTTTTTTTTTTTTTAATTTTTGTCTTGTGCCTTTCATCACCATCAGATCTGCTGTCTTTTTATGTAATGTTTACAATTTCTTCAGTATGGTCCCCAAGTGTCTGTCTAATATCTTTTAACTCTTCCTTCACTTCATTAAGTGGATTCATGATATTTGTTTTGACATCCTTGATTAGTTGTGCCATGATCTGCATCATCTCCTGTTTTTTAAATTGTTCAGTAGACTGGGCCATGTTTCCATGTTTCTTAGTATGGCTTGTAATTTTTCTTGTTTTCTAGGCCCCTGCTTATCTTGATCTGATTACCAGATGGTTACCTTCTCTTTCTATTCTAGCATTTTATTTTGTTTTGTGTGAAGCTTCCTTTTTGACATTTGATTGTCCTTATTCAATATTCTTATAGTTGGCTATGTTCCCTTGAAAAAATATTAAGAACATAGAAAATGAAACAGAGAAAATAATAATAAAAAGATAGAAAAGGAGCCATAAAAAAGACAGAAAAATAAATATGTAATAAGAGTAAAAATCATTAAAAATACAAAGTAATAAGAATTAAAAACATGGAATAAAAATGAAACAAGAAAAAATATAATAAAATAAATGAATGGAAAGATAAGAAGAAAAGAAAAAATGAAGATAAACAAGAAAAAGTGTAATGAAGAAAAGCAAAGGAAGAGGGAAAAATTAAAGGAAAATAAAGAAAGAAATAATGGAGAAAGTATAAGGATAAGAAACAATGGAAACAGAGAAAGAGCAAAGACAACAATAAAAATGAAACAAAACTTAAAAAACAATCCAGGAAAAACAGCCTTCTGTCTTATGACTCTAGGAAATAAATTAAAAATAATAAAAATTTTAAAATAACTGATCAAGAAAACAAAACAAAAAATATCAGTCTATAATTTCCTTATCACTGGATGTAAGCTGGGTGCTTGGTAACTGAGTAGATCACTCTCTGGAACCATTCTCTTATGATGTATCAGGAATTGAATCAGGAGCCTAGTATATGTGAGGCAGGCATTTCTCCACTGAGCTACACCCAATCCACAGGTTTGGTAGGCTTCTGAAAGCTTATCCGGCTTTCCCTGTCCCCTTTCTCTCAGGTAAATTGGGCTTCTAACCTTTTCTTGGCCATTTTTCCTGGCTTCCTTCTCTCCAGGGTTGGTAAGGCACTGGTCTCATTCAAGCCCCTCATTGACTCAGCTCCTCTCTCTCTGGGTAGGTGTGACAACTTGCCTGATCAGATCCCATCTCCCATCTCCCTGGGGCCACTTTAGTGCTGGCTGTGGTGTTTTTGAGATTTAAATGGAGCTCAACTGGCCAAACTCACTGAAAAGAAGCTATGCTCTACCTAGGGCTGACCCTTCTTTCTCCCTTGGAGCAGAAATTGATGTCCCTCTCAGTTGGATGTAGTGAGGTAGGATTTTTACTGAGGCTATTCACCTTAAATATGGGGTATATGTGCTGTTCCCAGCCACAGGGGTGAGCAGCTCACTGTTTTCATTTGGCCTCTTTGTCTCTCTGCCCTTCTATCTCCTGGACAATGTATCTCCCTCAGATAGCATTTGGCCCCTCCTCCCCTGTTTTTGTAAGAGAGTTGAGCCCTAACTAGAACTTCAATGTCATCTTCCCATATGTCTAAGACACAACAATAGGGGGTGTAATAAAGGGTATGAGATTATTCCTTTTAGATTAATGAAAACATTCTAAAATTGACTCAGCTGATTACAGCACAATCTGTGATGAAACTGAGAGCCTCTGAGTGTACACTTTGAATGCACTGAACAAAGCATGGGAGTGTATAACACAGGAATCCATTGGTGGAAGATGGAATGTGGTTAAGAAAACAAATACAAGAATCTTCTCTCATGAAGTATAAAAAGAATATAATAATAATAAAAGGTGTTAATACTTAGGTGAGTTGGGGAAAAATATACCAAATGTAATATATGGGTTAGAGTTAGTAGAAATATTTTAATTATGCTCTTCCATAGTTTATAACAAATATTTCACAACAATGTATGGAGTTGATATTGTGGTGATATATGGGAGTCTGGTATGATTATATACATGCATGTTTGGTAAGATCAGAAATTTTACTAAACTTATTGGTTATGTATGTGCATGTATGGATGATATATTATAATAAAATTTTATAAAAAACATATTACCATGAAGATAGATCTCAATGATTTCTGAGGTAAAGATAATTCATGCTAAGAGAAAAAATATAAATATAATTTATATATTCCATGGGTTCTAATAAATAATAACAACAGTATTGCAGAAAACAGAAGCTCACTTTAAAACAATTGCACTCATATGGCCAGTCCTAATAGCAGGTCCAAACACAACTCTCATGCCTGTGTGAAATAGCCATCTTCTCCCCTCATTAAAAACATCGTGCTCTAAAGAGAGAAATAAAGTGGAGTCCCTCTGTTTTGTGAGAAGGATAGACGTTTGTTGGGAAAATAGTGTATTAATTTAGAATGTGTTTTCTGTCACAGCCAAATCATGATTTGAGGCCTTTTTTATAGTGGAAAACCTTGAGAAGGATACCTAATCTCTCTGGGCCACATATAGGTGTTTGATGATTAAATGAAATAACAAAAGTATGATGCTTATAAACTTGCAAGACATTTAAAATGAACAACTAAGTTTACCCCTCATATAAAGGATGGATGAAATTATTAAATTAACTGAATTTTAAAAAATTAAACTTCATGTTATATTTATTTGGTTACCATTCATATTGACTCATCGATATATGAAAATTTATTAAAGCAGAATCACTTGATAAAGTGAACCCTATTTATCTGCCTGTCTGTAGTAGGCAGTGTGTGGAATAAGTACATTCGTTCTTTGCACAAACACCTGGTGAATACCTCGATTTTGACTATATAGCTAAAAACAAGACCAACCATAGACTCTGCCCAGGTGTAGTTTCCATACAGTGTATGTGGCATAACATAAACGGATCCCTTAAGAGACAATGTGCTCCCAGGCTCTGCTGCATAGAAATAAAAGATGCTAAGAAGTGAGAAAATGATGGGGAAGTGGCAATGAAGATTTTTGTGTGTGACAAAAACACATTCTTATTCTTTATAAAATAATTCAGCAAATGCAGGCTGAAGCACACTGCTTCTCTCTCCTTCCCTGAGACTCCCAGAAACTTCCATTGCACCCTAAGGATTGCTTGGTCTGTCATCAGTGACACGTTTTCCCAAGTCACTTCAAACAGTTTTCCTACAATGCCATCACTTCCTTGTCTGGCTATTCCTTAGAGAAAAGGCCTCCCCTTCTGCACTGTCAAATTGTGGCATTTTTCCCTTCCACAAGTCACACCAAACAGGACTTTGAGGTATGTAGCTATTCTGTCTCTTTGAAGCTCCCAACAATTTCTGCCCTTCTCTCTGAAAACCATCAACTGAATTTGAAGCAAATGCCTGATGTGGCATCATCTAACAGTCCCAGTCAATTTAAAAGAAGTGAATTTGAAGCATATGAATTTTGACAAGACACCAGGAACTATGTAGGACAACAGTTTTGCTTGAGGATTCCGAGGTGCCAGTGAGCCTACTGTGTTAACTGTGAGAGGAATTAGCAAGATAGTCCTTGGTAGAGGGAAAGTGGTCAAAACAACTATAGTGAAAGATGAAGTTTTTAAAAAGAAAGCAGTGGTGGAGTCACGAAGGAATACTTAGGTCAAGACCAGACATGGTTGGACTAGGGTAAACCCTATAGTGAAATCTTTTACCAGGAGTGGTAAGAAAAATGTGAAACATAAATGGATAAAATGCAAGAGTAACTATGATGCCTTGACAGAGTTACCATGTTCTGAGAGAGAGAGAGACAGTCCTCTGCTCTAAATTGAGTAGGTATGGTTGCATGGAAGGAGGATCTTATAGCTGAGTACTAGAAAATGAGAAAAGTTTAAGCCTTTAAACAAGGTAGGAAAAAAGATGAAGAATTAAGGCAAAATTGCAAATAAAAATTTCTGTAAATGTGACTATTTTATTTTAACTGGAACATGAAAACTAAAGGTAAGCAGATGCTGTTAAATTTGTTTATAAATCTAAGAAATGTAATTCAGCAATCATCTTGAATAATCAGAACTGTGTTCCAGAAAAAATAAGGTGGAACAAGTAAAAAAATTCATTTATGTGGGGAGAAATTGGAAGCAGGAATTTATGGAGCATTAAAATATTGCAGCATGATGAGTTTTTTTCCTTTGAAAACAAGTGCTCAGCATTTTGAAGAAAGCAAACTGGAATTATGACCTGGCAAATTTGTCATCTAAAAACAATGTAATGGATAGAATACAATTATCACCTATAAATCTTCTGCCTTATCTCTTCCCAGATCAACTAATTTGAACAATCTGATGAAGTATTATTTATTAATAAATCTCTACATTAAATTCTTATAATAAAAATATTTTAAATTCTGTCATAATTCTATATATACAGTGTTCTCAATTGAATCAAAAATTTGAAAATCAGTAAACTACTTTCAAATATTTACATTTTCAAAAGTGAAGGCACTGAAACAAGAAATTAATAAAGGCAGTTCAATTATATAAGTGAAACACCATTTACAATTATTTCAAATAGTGTAATATACAATCTTAATATTGAACGTTGATAAGTAATTTGAATTCTGCTCTAAAAAATATATCTGAATATATGTGTTAGAATTTGAATGAGCCATTACATTTCTTAAGGGATTTCCCAAAGGTTTTCAGGGAGGGAACCATCTAATTCCTTCATTGGGGCCTTGGGTAAGCCAAACCTGACTGACTGCTTTGCGGTTGGGAAGAGGGTATTTCTTGCAGACTGGCATTTATTTCAATGGACAAACCAACAACTTAGATGGGAACTGAGCTAGATTGTAGAGGAAGGTCATCTGGGGAGAACTGAGTGGGTCTTGAGAAACTCCATCATTTAAAGGACAAAGCTTACATACCACTTTGGGTAAGAAGAAGATTCCAGAGAGGGAGAGAGAGGAAGCCAGAAGCTAATGGAGTCGTGGAAGCCGAGGAAAGAAAATGTTGCCAGAGAGAGAAAATGGGTGACAGCATCGAGCTCTGCTCTGAGGTTGCAGAAGAGGAGGGCTTTGAAGGGCCCATTTTAACAACTTGGAGATGGCTGGAGGCTCTGGCCAGAGAGATGGTGGAGTGGTGGGCTCAGAGCTGGATTGGAGTGTTGGGATCCTGAGAAGGGGATTGGAAAGTGCAGACAGTGCAGGCAGGGGTATTGGTGTAGGAGTTTGGTGTTAGGGTGAAGAGACCCTACACATGTGTTACACATGTGTCTGTGTGAACATGCTCTGTGCATGGTTAGTTGTAGGTTTATCATCAAATTCTCTTGAAAGCTTCAGCTGCTGGGAAGTCTAGTTCCCTGCCTTCACTCTCACCCTGGAGAAATCTTTTTCAAGATAACAAAGCAACCTGTCTGTCCTTCCCAGTGCCTCCATCAGCACCCTACCTGTCTTCCTTTGGGCTTCTGTAATATTTGATTAATGTCTGTCTGGGCACCTGGCTTTGTTGTATTTCAACTTTGTTCTAATGTCCAATTCACTAGACCCAGGGCTTGGCAAATTTTATTGTAAAGGGTCAGATAGTAAATATTTTATATTTTGTCAGGGATTATAAATTTTAGTGTAAAAATGCCTAGTATACTTATATCAAATATGTACATATGAACTAAAATTTTTAAAAAAGGAATATCAATGATATTGTTTACATTTATTTGGCTAGCAAAATCTGAGAAATAATCTAAGTGTCACAAATAAAATCAAGATAACTAGAATTTTAAATTGAAATTTGCTAAATTAAAAAACAATTATTTAGAGAAGCAGAAGTAACTCGAGTGTTTGAGCACTTCCTTCCCATTTATGGAGTCCTGGGTTCAATCCCTAGTATGTCCTAAAAATAAATATACAAATGAAAAACCCAGCTCTCATTGGGGAGTGGCTATAGCTCAGTGGTTGAGCACCTATCTCCCATTTAAGAGGTCCTGGATTCAATCCCCAGGTATCTCTTATCAACAACAAAAACAATTATCCAAAACCTTTGAGGCATAACAAGAATGTTATCTTCTCAGTGGATTTTTGTGCTAGGACTTGGTGTCAATTCTTTGCTTTTCATTCTAATGGATCTCTTTCTGTCCATGGGTTCTTTTGGTATTTGTACCACCCTTTGTGCATTTATTTGTCTGCTCATAACACTGCTTACATGCCTTAATTGTAGGAGGGATTGGAAATTTTTCAGTGATGCACTGAATGTGTAGCCTAATTCCTAGTAAAGCAGATACAATGGTCTAGGGAATTATTTAAAGTTTTAAAATCTACAGACTGGTATTGGCCAAGTTTAGGTTTTATTTTACAATATTCATCCTTCAAAAATATTAGACACTTACATTAGGAAATTACTTTAGAAAAAAAACTTGCAAAAGTACAGTTTTCAAAACAAATATCATTTGATTGTTGCCATCAGTATGTAAGATGATTCTGGGGAGAAAATGTATAACAATTGCCTTGAGTGAGAAGAACTTTAAACTATTTCTTTGTGAAAAGTAAAGGAGCCCTATTCTCTTTCTTGATCTCTCAAGGGAAGGTGCTTGATTAGGTTTCACCCATGGATTCATCTCCTTGTAAAGCTGGCATTCCACATTTTACCTTATGCTACTTTTCTGTTTTTGTTGTTAAGAGCACAAGAGTTGTTATTGTCAACCCTATGGCTTTACTAATTACAGAGATCAGTTGATTTTAATTTTGTGCTCCAAGAAGAGAATATTTTTATCAAGAAAAAATATATCATCTTTTCTGTGACTGACTGCATCTCTTTCTTCTGCTCATTGCTGAAGGTGGAAAAACCATTGCCAATATTTTGAACTTTTAAAATCTTATATCTAACACCATTGTATCACTTGCCACATAGTTTGTCTTGTGTGGTACAGCAGACATCAAATTAAAGAAATATCTTATTAACTACAAAGGAGCAGATTATTACTCCCAGCTTCTTATCATCTCAGTACTTGCTTTTAATTTCCTCCACCGAGGCAGTGAATTATCTTAAAAAGAAAATTCATCATTTTCAGTTATTCCGTGTGTGCATTATAAGAGAGACTTCATTTCTGCCAAGAGTAAAGACACCTATATGGGGGCTAAACCACTATAGAAACCTATTTTTTAATTGCTCATAAAAAAATGTCTGGAATTTGGGAGACTGGTGTGGTCTAGTGACTCTTATGCAATAAGTAATAGCCTGGTGGCTCTTATTTTTATACTCCTCCATGCCTTGCATTTAGTACACTTCTTGCCTCACCAAGTTCACTGACCAATGTTTAAATAAAAGTGTTATAATGACACAAGGGTTTCAAAGAGTGAAAGATTTATTACATAGTGCTGTGTAAGGAGGCAAGAGGCAAAGCAAAGCCTCAGATCTGTCTTCCCAAAATGAAGAAACTCCGAGGTTTTGATGAAAATCAAATAAAAGGAGTTGGTGATAGTGTATTTCGGAGGTTTGGAGATATTGACTGATTTGTTCTCTTGAAAGTGTGTAATTTCAGGAACCAGAGGCTGCTTTTGAGGATTGACAAAAGACAGTTGGAGTGCACATCAAGTTACAGATTACAAAAGGGTTGTAAATTGCTTAATTAACATAAGATAACAAGTAGGGAGATTAAACTAAACAAACCATTAAGAAATGACAAAATTAGCAGGAGTAATATATATGGTTATAGGTTACAGTAGAGTTGTAAATAGTTCAAACCACATAAGTTAATAAGTAGGTGAGATAAACAGGCAAGCCATTAAGAACTAAGGATATCATTTTGGCAATACATATGTATTCAGGTTACCATGGAGTCTTAAATAATTCAATTAACATAAGATAGCAAGTAAAGGAATGAAAGGAAAATTGGATACATATATAATTAAACCATTGTAGACAGCAGTTATAATCTACAGGGAATCAGATTCTTCCTAAGGGAAATGGGTTAACTGATGACAACAGAGGTTACATGGTTATATACTTGTAACTGTTCCTAGACAACTGCAAGGCCACATACCATGTCCTTATGCCAAGTAGTAGGGTAAAGAAGTAGCAAGGGTTTGTGTCTCCAGTCTCGACCACTCTTCTAGTTTCCATGTCATAATGTAGTGAATGAGCCATACTCTATAACTATAAGGAAAATGTTTGATATGTGGTTGATACTGAGTGTACCCAGATTCTGTTCATTTGTGAGAGAATGGAAGAATGGATGCTTTAAATCACAAGGGCTGCATGTGGTCCATAGTAGATGAGATTGAATAACTCATAAGAGACATTTATGTCAACAGATTAGATAGGAGAGAGTGATTTGTACATTGAAGAGACAGAAAAAGAAGTCAAGGATGATTCATTGATTTTTGGCATGAGCCATTGTAGTTAATTTTCCTATTCATTGTGATTGCAGACTCGAGCATTTCAGGATTGGAAATAATAAATCTGATGTCACTGTGAGACACATGTTGAAAGATTCTTCTTAATTGGAGTGGCAGCATCAATGGGCAGAAATATGGTCCCCTCACAATAATTCTGTGGGGTGCGATGCAGTGTCCTTAAAAGTCAGAATGAAAAAGATTGTTAATTAAAATGTCAAATGAGCAGAATATAAGAAACCATAAGTAGTTGAAGAGCTTTATCTCGGAATATGGAACATAAAACATAACATGATTTGCTCTTTCTCTTCAAACATGCCATACCCAGTGGGTCTCTCTCACACAGAATGAGTGTATGTGCAAGGAAGCCAAACCTAACATTCTCATTCAATGTGCTGTGCTCCTTTCTCTTCCAGTCAACTTTTTGGACCAATTTACAAGGCAGGGAGTAAAAATATATTTCTGATTCAGCTCACTGAATTGAACTTTGCATTAGTGTCATGTTCTATTTCATCTTGAAACTTGCTCTTATTTTTTTCTTTCCCTCTATATCTCTCTGTTTCTCTCTCTCTTCCTGTCTCTATCAATTCTCCCAATCTCTGGTTTATAATAGTGAAACTAAAAATTTAAATAAATAATTATAAGTATAATAATAATACTGTAATAATAGAAATAATGGCTTACAAATTTTATAAAGAATAATTTTTATTATTGAATATTGAATATGTTCCAGAGTCTGTTTTATATTTGTGTGTGTGCATGTGTTTGTAAGAGAGTGTATTGTGTGTTAATGCTTCTGTTTTTAAAATGTATTTTTAATTTAATATGCCAAATAGCAAAATCAATTAAATGCCAATTATATGCAAACATAAAAATTGTCCTAAGGCATCCCATTTAATTTTTAAACCCAATCCTTGTAAGAACATCTATCTTCCCCATTTAATTGATAATCATTTGATATATAACTTTATGTCTGATGGGAACTTTGTACTGAGATGAGACTGAAAGAAAATGCAATATATTCCAGGACTGTATTTGTATTAATTTATATTGACTTCTTTTTAAAGAAATAGTAAATATATTGCTTATATTTCTATTTTTGTAATATAATTTTGTACTTTTTAAACTTTTTTATTGAAGTTCATCTTTCATGCATGAATAATGAACAATATGTATATGGCAAAAGTTGTAAACTTATGAAACTATCGTACATATCTTCATACATTACCCTACCATCTACACCTTGAATTTTTCTGAGAAAAATTATTACAAACTATGAAAAAGCATGGTCAAAACATTACTATTAACTACCACCGATATCTTATATTTGGTGTATTATTAACCCAACCCATCTGGTTATTGACACCCTGTATTAATATTATATCATTGTTACTGCTTATGAGAGAATGTTCTCATAATTTTGCAGTTAACCACAGTGCATCTTCCACCACAGGATTCATTGTGTTTTACAGTTCAATGTTTTGTATAATATATTCAAAGTGTACCAAAAAACAGCTCTTATATTCAAGCCAGGGCTGTGCTCTCATCACCTCAGTCCATTTTAGAATGTTTCCATTACTCTAAAAGGAAAAATCCTATACCCCCTTATAACACTTTATTGTCCCTTAGAATTAATAGAATATCTTCTTTTCCATTATTGTAAACTATTACAATGACTTTTAACTAAAGTCTGTAAGTTACATTAATTGTAATTTTTCCATGTTTCACCATATTCTTAACACTTTGTAAATATATTATTAAAATAGAAATATATTATTAATCACAATCATCATCCTCTACCAAAATCACAGTAATACAGTCCCTACATTATTCTTTAGCTTCCTTTCAATTGAAATATTACATCCAAACTATATTTTTCAGGACCAATCACATTTATAGATCAGCAGTGTTATTTATACCCACTATAATGTACTACCATTAACACTATCCATTTCCACGTATTTGCAATTAACCTTATTAAAAATTCTGCATACTCAACCCAAAATCAATTTCCTAGTAACCTATAGAGTTTATCTCCATGTGATTACTCATCATTTTAATTCATATTATTGATATCATAAAGTATTTGTCCTTTTGTATCTGACACTTCACTCAACATAATGTCATCAAGGTTAATCCATTTTGTCATAGGCATCTCAGTTTCAATTTTTTCTTGCAGCTGAATAGTATTCCATTGTAAGTATATACCACATTTTGTTTTTCCACTCATCAGTTGATGGATACTTGTGTTGTTTCCATATTATAGCAATTGTGAGTAATGCTGCTATGAATATTGATGTGCAAATGTCAGTTCAAATCCTTGCTTTCAGTGTTCTGAATATATTCCTAGTAACAGGATTGCTGGATGATATGGCAGTTCTGTATTCAGTTTATTGAGGAACCACCAAACACTCTTCCACAGAGGCTGCACCATTCTACATTCCCACCAACAGTTAAGAGTTTTCCTATTTCTCTACATCTTCTCCAACACTAGTAATTTTCTGATTTTGTGTTAATCGTCATTTTATAAGGTAGAAAATGATATCTCAGAGTGGTTTTGATTTGCATTTCCCTAGCTTCTAATGAAGAACATTTTTTTTTCATCTGCTTTTTTGCCATTTATATGTTCTCTTTGGAGAAATATCTATTGAAGAAAAACTCATTTTTAAATTGGGTTGCTTGTCTTTTTTATCACTGGGTTGCATCATCTCTTTAGATAACATGGATATCAAATCTTATCAGGTATATGGTTTCCAAATATTTTCTCCCAATAAGTAGGTGGCCTTTTCACCTTCTTGAAAAGTCCTTTGATGCACAAAAGTTTTTAAGTTTGAGGAGGTCTCATTTACCTATTTCTCCTTTCATTGCTCATGCTTTGGGTGTAAGATTTAATAAACCACTGTCTACCACAAAATTTGAATATTTGTCCTACATTTTATTCTAAGAGTTTTATGGTTGTAGCTTTTCTATTTAGGTCTTTGATCCATTTTGCATTATTTTTGTATTAGTAATGAGATAGGGGTCCTCCTTCATTCTTTTGGATATGGCTATTCAGTTGAACCAGCACTATTTGTTGAATAGGCTGTTCTATCACAGGTGGGTGGGCTTGACAGCCTTTCCAAAATCATATGGTCATAAATTCAAAGATTTATTCCTGAACTCTCAATTCTATTCCATTGGTCAACCTATCTATCTTTATACCAGTATCCTTCTGTTTTTACGACTGTAGCTAAGTAATCAAAAAGTAAAGTCAGGAAGTGAGAGTCCTCCAACTTCTTTTTAAAGACATTTTTTGGTATCCAGGACCTATTACCTTTCCAAATATTTTTGATAATTGGCCTTTCCAATTCTGTAAAAAAAAAAAAAAGGCTGTGGGAAGTTGTATTGCAATTGAATAGAATCTGGAGAGAAATTTGGGTAGAATTGACATCTTAACAATATTTATTCTTCTAAATCATGAACATGGAATGTCCTTCCATTTAGTTAGTTCTTCTTTGATTTCTCTTAGCAATGTTTTGTAGTTTGCTAAATAAAAGTCCTTTAAGTTCTTTTGTATGATTATTCCTAAATATTTGAAATTTTTAGTATTTCTATATATAGGTATTTTTTATGACTTCCTATGTAGGTTGCTCATTAGTAGTGAAGAGAAATGCTACTGATTTTTGCATATTAATCCTGTATCCTGCCAATTTGATGAGCTCACCTATTATTTCTAGTAGTTTGTGATGGAATTTACAGTATTTTCTAGGTATAGGATCTTGTCATCAGCAATAATGAACATTTCACTCCTCTCTTTCCTATTTGGATGTTTTTTATTTCTTTATTGCTTAATTGCTCTAGCTAGAACTTTTAGCACAATATTGAATAGCAATGGTGATAGTGAGCTACCTTTTTTGGTTTCTGATTTCATAGGGAATGTTTTCAGTCTTTCTCCATTGAATACAATGAGAGCTGTGGGTTTAGGACATATGCACTTTATTATGTTGAAAAATTTTCCTCTATTTCATCTTTCAGAGAATTTTCATCGAGAAAGGAATTTGGATTTTTTCCAAATGTCTTTTTGAGTTCATCATGTCATTTTCCTTCCTCAATTTAGTAATGTGATGAATTACATTATTTGATTTGCTTTAATTGAACCACCCTTGAATACCTGGGAATAAGTCCACTTGATCATGTTGTATAATTCTTTTCATGTGATGTTGGGTCCAATTACCAATTGTTTTGTTGAGGGTTTTTGCAACTATATTCATTAAAGAAATTAGTCTGTAATTTTCTTTATTTGTGTTATGTTTACCTCGATTTGGAATTAAAGTGATGGTCACTTCATAGAATGAGTTTGGTAGCAGTCCTTCCTGTTCTATTTTTTGGAAGGTTTTGATCAAATTTGTTATTAATTCTTCTTTGAATGGTTGGTAGAAGTCACCTGTGAAGCCATCTGTTTCTGGGCTTTTCATCTTTGGGGGGATTTTAATAGCTTTTTCAAACTCATTTCTTGTGTTTAGTTGGTTGAAGTCTTCTATTTCTCAGGTCATTGTAGGTTGCACATTTGTTTGTAGGAATTTGTCCATTTCATCTACATTGTCTTGTTTTTTGGCCTACAGTTGTTCATAGTATCCTCTTATGATCACTTTTATTTCTGTTTGGTCAGAGTAATGACCCCCTATCATTTCTGATTTTTTTCATTTTTATCTTCTCTCTATTTTCTTTGTCAGTCTAGCTAAGAGAATGTCGATTTTGTTGGTCTTTTCAAACAACCAACTTTTAAAAAATTCTTTTTATTGTTTTTTTTGCTGTTGTTCTCAATTTCATGTATTCTGTTCTAATCTTCCCTATTTTTTTCCTCCTGCTTATTTGGGGTTATTTTTCATTTCTTTTTCTTGCAGATAACGAGTTAGGTCTTTGATTTTTAGCTCTTTATTCTATTAATGTAACATTGACAACTATAATTTTCCTCTCAGTACTGCCTTTGTTTCATCCCATTAGTTTTGGTATGCTGTGTCTCATTTTCATTCATCTTGAGATAATTGCTGATTTATCTTGTGATTTTTTTTCCCCACCCACTGATTGTCTAAGAGTATGTTGTTTAACCTTCATATATTTGTGAGTTTTCCCTTTCTCTGCCTGCTGATGATTTCCAGCTTCATTCCCTTATGATCAGTGTTACTGCTTTGTATAATTTCAATCTCCTTAAATTTATGGAGACTTATTTTGTGATCCTACATATGTTCTTTCTTGGAGAAAGATCCAGGAGCACTTGAGAAAAATGTACATCCTGCTGCATTGGGATGCAATATTCCATGTATATCTCTGAAGTCTTGTTCATTTGTCATATTACTCAAGTTCTGTTTCCTTTCTGATCTTTT
>JAQZBX010010801.1:0-43747 GCA_029593785.1 Cabassous unicinctus
ATACTATGTGAAACGATTACAAATATTTACCCCCTTGGATAGAGCTTTTATATGCTATTTTTTTAAACTATTGATAAGAGCCTGAATTTGTTCAACTAAACCTCAGATTTAAATGTTTCATATAGAATTTTCATAAAAAATAATCAAATAAATAGATATTTCATTAAGTTATTGAATAAAATATGTAGATGGCTCTTAACTTTTACTTTTTCTTTTTTGAGGTACTGGGGACTAGGTATTGAGCCTGGGATCTCGTATGTGGGAGGCGGGCACTCAACCACTTGAGCTACATCCACTCCCAATAGCTCTTAACTTTTTAAAGATTGGATTTGAAGAGTACTTTGGCCACACACTGTAAAATTAACTTAATATAGGTGCAAACATAGCTATACCTGTCTATCTATCTACCTATCTATCTACCTAATCTATCTCCATATATTTTAATTTATACACATTGATTGGGCTCATTCCATATCCCAGGATATAATGTAACAAAATTTTTGCTCTTTTTAAAAAGGATGATTTTATATTTTTCCCAAATGACAGGTTTTATATAAGGAATTCAGTGAACTTTATCTACAACATTCAGTGAAAATTTTATCCAAGAATGAAACATGAATTTTAGTAGCAAAATAATTATTTGTGATGATATGACAATAGAAAATATTTAACTGAGGTGAAAAAGGAAATAAATAATCCTCTTTTGACCAGGTTTAGGACTAAACATTCAGATATTTCTGTTCCTTAAAGCACTTCATTATATGTAATCTGTTCATAAATTGAAAGACATTTAAAAAAATATGGCATCCTTTCACTATGGAATACTGTGTAAGTAATATTCCATTTTTCCAAAAGTATGAGTTAAGTTTTCACATTTAATTCCTTTTGTATTTCTCATTTTTAAAAAAATGAAATTAAGTCTTAAGACTTAAGGAAGCTATGATTTTGCATTTGCTCCCCACATCATTAATATCCCAATTATGAATAAATAACATTTATTATTTTGATTCCATCAAAAAAATGTGTTAAAGGTTTTGGCAACTCTTACATTTTTCACCACATTTTCAAATATTCTTAAATTTCATTTTTCACATTTAAGACAGGTTAATGATATAAACACCAATATCTCCTACTTCAAATTCTTTCACTACTCTGTCATTTGTCTGCCCTTTAAACAATAAATAATTGTATTTTAAACAATAATTATATTTTCTATAAAATAAAACAAACACAATTATATTAAAATGTAAATTTTCCAATCTGAAAATCATATAAAGTGTCTATAGTATCTATTATATCTCCCCATAAACTGATATTGACAGTACCTAGAATAGGTACAAAAATACATGAAAATTGACAGCTCCAAATTGATCTTTTTTATGAATCCTCAATTTGATTGAAGAGATTAAAATAAAAGAAAAATATAATAATGTTAACTTGGATTGTATAAGGGAATTTAGAGGCTTGCAAATTTCAGTTGTTCTTGGTATTCTTTCCATTTTCTACATTTCAATGTACAAGGTGTGTTAATAAGCCATCGGACTTATTTGTATCATTTATACATCTCCAGTATTAGAATACTCTTTTATGAATAATAGAACTTAAGGAACGAGAGTCCCAGAAAGATGAAATCATTTGCTCTAATCACATAATTTTGAGACTTATATAGTAGAAAATATGAGAGAATTTCCCAGTTACCTTGATGCCCCATATCAAGCTGCTGAATTAAATTATTTTTCTAAACTCTGTAAAAACTTCTGGTTTTACACCATTTCTCACATTTTAAACAAAGAAAAAAATTAAAAGCAGGATCATCCTACAATTTAGACCCCATCCTGTTTTATATGGATATTTGAAAAAAAAGCATGAAACAGGAGAGTATACAAAAGTTTACAGCATTCATGAGCTATATTTTAGACTTCAGAGAAATGTTCATTGCCATAGTATTATAGAATAGCTTCTTGCATTAAAAATATGTGTAAATCATCAGTGTTTTAAAGATAAAAATTAATGCACATAATTTGTACTATATTTAGCTACTGCTGCTCTGCAGAGGTTAGAAAAACAATAGAAGAAATAATAAAATTAATAATCATAGTTATATTTGATATTGATAAAATACTTTAAGCTTTTAAATATTTCTGCAGGAATTATATCATTGGATAATGTTTATTTACATTCAGAGCTGAAACTTGTTTTAAATATTCAATTTGAAAATGGACACATGCTGGACTTAAAATTCCCTTATAAAACTTATAACTTCAAGTGATAAGGCATATCGTATTTAAGGGAAATTAACTAGAGACAGATAATTTTCCATTTTACATAATCTAGGCAGATTTTCTTCAGAGGTACTAGTTTTATGTACTAGTTTTCATAAAACAATAGAAGACCGTAAAGATGCCTTAACCCAATGTAAACTTATCATACTTTACCATTTCTAATTTATATGAATCAATTCACATTCTTGATTAGTTTACACTCATTGCTATTCAGTGTATATTATGTAATTGTGCTTACCAGATGCCAAAAATCCTGAGGTATGTGCTTAAGGTATAAATGTATAAAGGGAATTATTGTATAATTTTTTGAACTACACCAAAATCAAATAGCTTCAAGTGGATAAGCCTGAATGAAAAATATTCCTTAAATTATGTTATAAATAAAAATAATTTGCATATGAGTGGGTTTGGGAATATTAATTCAAGGCCTTGAGGTTACTATAAATGAAAATTATAAGATTTAGAATAATTTTGACTATATCAAAAATTTATAAACAATATTTTAAAAGAAATATATCATATATTGATTAGCGTAAAACTGCAAAGTTGTAATTTTGTGTACTCACAAAAATCTTCCCCAGCTCTACAGAGTAATTTCTAGTAATATTTTAAGAGATTGCTTTCTAAGAAAATACTTACCCAAAAGTCAAATCCATGTGATGATTCAGATACATTGTAGTTTAAAATCCTGCAGCATTTAATTCTAATACCCTTTTTACTGAAAAGCAATACTTTTCTTTTTCCATTCTATTATTTTATGGAAAATGCAACTTCTATATAAACCATTATTTTGTGGATATGAATTTAACTGGGAAAATTTTTACATTTAAATAAAATGCATTAGGCAATATTGAAGCATATAGAAAACCTATTTACCAGATATAAATTATGTAGCATGCAGTATCAATAAATTTCAATTTATTTCATCATTTTGTGTAAAACAATGAAAAGCATGAACTAGCCATATCAATTTCTGAATGGAAAGAGAGAAAATATACTTCCAGTTACCATTACAATTTTATTTGTTTATTATTATCATAAGCTGAAATTAGCTTATTTTTCCAGCTTTGTTACCAGGTATTAAACACTAAAACATATTCTACAATTGGATACATGGTGTTATAATTTCTCTCTCTTTCTCTCTCTCACGCTCTCTCCTGACACACACAGACACACACAGACACACACACACACACACACACACAATTCCTCTGTGGCAAGTTATCTTCATTAAGTGCAAGCATCTGGAGGCCCAAGACCGACAAGCAGTTGTCATCTTTAACTCCTTTCTCTCTTTCACCACCAAAATCTAACTGGTCAAAAAAGTTAATTGATTTCACCTCCTAAACAGCTCAAGAATCTGGTATCAACTTTCCATCCCTACTGTGACTATTTTAATGATGAACCTCATTATCTTTCTTTTTTTTTTAAACCATTGTATCAGATAATTAACTGTTTTAGTTGCTGGTCTTGACTTCATCCCTTAAATTCTCCATATTGCTGCTAAAATAATATTTATACAATACACATAGAACCATTTCAAATTTTGGGTTATGCTTGATAATAGCATGTTATTATTACAGGATAGTCACAAATTTTAGCTTGACATTCAAGGACCTTTATTTTTTACCTTATTTCTGATTTCTGGGGTATCATATACCAGGCTCACACTCCTGCTTAAAATACACCAATAAGCTTTGATCATTTTTGTTTATTTGTTTGCTAGAAGGAATTAGGCCTCATCTGAAGGTATAGATGGGTATAATTTGGCACAAAATTTCTTAATTTAAATATTTGCTCTTATCAAAATTTTACCAAAGAATTACCCTTTTAAATTAATCTTTTCATTTTTTTCTTGCTTATAGACTTTTGGCCCAGGGTTTCCACTCTATTCTGTTAGGTTAGTCAGAGTTAGATGTAGCATTCCTGAAGGAACCAGCCGGTGTATTGTGATACATCCAAATAAAACGTGCAGAACTAATTGAAAGGGAAATCTGAAAGTCAACAAAAACGTACCAAATGGATGCTGTTCCAGAAGTTTTTACCCTGAAACCAGATATTCCAGAAAGATGTAGAAGGAAATCAAGGGATTTCAGTAAACATTCAGAGAAGAGAAGAGTTATTAGAAGTGGTTTTTGCGTGCAACATAACAAGGACATAAAGCTGGGGGGTGGGGGGAAGGTTCAAACAATGACGTAATAGGGCATCCTACGTGTAGGTGGTAGAAATCATCTGGGAGGGTGGGTTCAGTATTGACAAGATACAGGAAAGAGATAAATGGAACTTGTTAGAAATGTGAATTCTTGGGCCCCACCACAGACTCCCTGAAAATGCAACCTGAGAATAGGCCATCCCTCTATGTTTCAACAGAGTACTTTGGAACAGTGTATGCTCCAACCAACACTGGAATGTTGATTCCAATGCATGCTAAATTTTGAGAAACTCTCTTCTAAAACCCTAAATTATCATTCCTAGTACAAGTAAATACTAGATACAGATTAAGAATGAGCTAGGCTTATCGGAAATTAGTGTTGGTAGAAAGGCTTCAGTAACCTGATCTAAAGATCAAAATTACAATAAATTCACACCCCCAGAAATGGATTACATTTAAGAACATGTGTTTTCTATGGTACATTCAGCTTCAAACCATCAAACCATCCAACTAATGAAATGTAATTTAGTTATATATTTTAATTAATTTTTTACATTTACTTATTTCATTACTGATTAAATAGTATTTTCTTAATCCCACATATTTGTTCACATTTCTGAATATTTCTTGAAGATGAATAGCTTGTATTCCTTGATAAATGCTCCTCATTTTTAATTAACTAGGATTTTTGGGGTCAAATAATTATATCACTGATAATAATGCAGGTCAGATCCATTTAATGTAAATTACTTTGAAGTGCACCCAGTACTGGGAAACAATATATATCATTCAATAAAAGTATCCCAAGATGTGCAAATAATACCATAGGCTATTTTAATTAGGTTAAATGTGACATGTTTTGCTAAATAAAAAAGGTTCAGGAATTTACACCTGGCTAAAACAGTATGTTATTGACCTACATTTTAGAGGTCCTCTTCTTTCTTCATGATTTAGACTAATTGAATGAAACACTAGAAGTATTTCACTTGCTGTTCTTCCACTTTTTCACTCAATTTTGCAACATTTACTGACAATCTCTTCTCCACACATTAACAAACCAGTGCCCTGCCCCCTTACCTTCAGGTTGTTGCTTATTACCCTTTTATTCCATGAAGGAAATTTAAAGGAAAAGGTTTACTGATGAGTAGTGAAAAAGTGGCACAATCCCATGTCTCCAAATACCTACATTGATATTTCACTTTACAGTAGACACCAATAAATGTACATTTTCTAATAAGTAATTTAGTTATTTTATTTTTTTCTAAGTGCTCTCTGTTATGATGTTCTTTGTCATTTAATACAAAACTAATTAGTTAACTTTTAGATGATCAGGAACTTACTGCCTTGCCAAATCTGCATCCAGAAAGGTTGTATCAAGGTTTGCTCATTGTGTATATGATAGTGTACCTAAGAGGTAAAGGAGAGTGCCCCCTTTATCATCTACTCAGTATCAACACAATTATTTTATTAACATTTTAAACAATTTTTTATTGAAAAATGTAAATTTCACTTCTGTGTTTATCATTGAAATTGCCTACAGCCATTTTCATGTGTTAGATTTTATTTTCTATGAAATAAACACGTATTTTGACCTGTTATCTATTGGAGGGTGTAAAATTAAATGTTTAAAAACTATTTTGATATTAATGATATGTGTGGTATGTGAGTATTTCATATTCACTAAAATTGCTTTCTAGTATATTGTATGTATTTGTGAGATTTTTTTTTTTATCAGAAATACTAAATTTTATGTAGCCAAATCTATTGAATTCTTTTGGACTCTGATTTACTTTTGCCATCCAGCAGAGCAACAGATGTAGCATTTCTCTCAATTTGACTTGCCTTTGTCTCAAAGAGAGAATATTTTCAACAAAAATGGTGTACATGTGTTATTCCTCTTTCTGACTCATATCCACCACTTCTCTGTGGTTGCAAATCAGGCACAGAGAAGTTAGAAGCATCAGACTGCATTCCTCCTTCCTATTATTCAAAAAAAGTGATCGTAAGTTTTGCCACCTTTTTGAACTCCTGCATCTTTATCTGATGCCTGCACCTGCACATGTTTCAGAAGCATCTTTCTGTATCACCTCTTGCAGCTTATTGTATTTGCCTGCTCTTCATACTATGTAGTAGCCTGAGCTTAAACTATCTCCTCATTTTGTGAGCTAATAAGTTTGTATTTCTGTTTTACAGGCCTCCTTGTACTTTGTGGGAGTTTTATGAGAGGAGAAGGAAACAATGTCAATTATGTACTACTATTTTAAACCCAACAGTATTTTTTTCATAAGTTAAGGAATAAATTATTTATCATTTTAAAGATTCTATTTTCCCAATCACGTTATTTGCATTTTCCTAGCACTTATTTCCTATGTGGAGACCACACTTCTGTTTCATTTCTACTCTGTCATCAAGTAGACACTCCATCACTGCTAACATGACTGGAAAAAATAGGCTTCAATTTTCTCTCTTTTTTCCTCTTGTAAATTTTCAGTCGTTATTTGTTCTCACATGCCATTCGAAAATTGCGTTAGGCACTTTTTTGTGAAGTGTCAAACACCATGAATAACTTGACATTGCTCTAATAGAAGGAGAAGAGATTTACATAAGTTGGTTGCCCAGGAGAGAGGGCATCTGTAAGTAATATTTCAGGTCAGCATTCATAAAGTAATCGTTTGTCTTTATTATAACTAGCAAGGTAATACTTATTAATTTGAATCTGGACATAAATGTTACTGTTCTAATAATTTCTATGAAGTGTTATTTAATTGTGTTTAAGCAACATATGTAAAAAATAATGTTTATAATGTCATAATTTAATCAACACAACTAAAATAGTAGTGTAACTTTAAAATCTATTGCTTCTAGACCATTATAGGTGTGATTTTAATGAAAACAATGTTATCAAAATCAGATGTATAGACATGCACTTATTTACTCATTTCTTATAAATGGTTTGAGTGTTTTTCATATACCACACATGGGATACATGAAGGACTTACGGGAGAAGCAATTCCTCGCTCTGATGGAGCTCTTTTGGAGATTCCTGTATGTCAGAGTGTTAGTCATGTGTACTTGGATGAAGGGAATGATGGCTATAGCTTCTGGGATTATGGACTTGATAAACATGATATTCTAAGAACTACTTGACTTTCCTGTCAAGTAGTAGCCACATAGCCTAACTAAGCCTCTGAGAAGAATGCAAAATTTTGCCATCTAGTTGAGGTTGAAGAGAGCAATGAAGACAAACCTTTGGCTGAAACTCTTCATTTGTACTGTAATGACTTCAGTTGAAATTCAGCTTCAGTTGTTTCAATATTATTGAAACATTGAATAATAATAATATTGAAATGTCCTCAAGACATTTATTTTAGATGAATTGTTGTTTAATTGAACGAAAAATAAACTGAGCAAATAGGACACTGCACTATACACTTTTTCTCATGGTCACAGAATATGCATTGCAATTGTAAAATTGGATAAAAAAGAGAAAGCTAACATTCATTAAAGCATTATTTCATTTGAAGTATAAAAATATTATAAAAATTTTGGGTAAGGTAATATTTAATAAAGAAATAGTAACAATTTAAATTAATTTAGTCTGCAAATAAAATATAAGTTCTCATATCATTCAATACTTCCAGGTTAATTCAATGATAAAATGGTTAATTTATTTATGTATTTTCACTGTTTATATAAAATGTTCTGTATTTTAATATTGTCTCCAAAATATCATAGAAAACAGAGTGTTAAACCAAGAGAGTATGAAATTGCCTAACTAAATTTGTTAAAGAGCATGAAACTATTTCAGTATTTAGCTCTTGAGTACCAGAAAATTTCAATAACATTGATTTATTAGAAATTATTAAATTATTTTAAAAATTTCTCGCTGAGTAGATCACATGTAAACATATCAAATATTTTTTAATGAGATCTTCATAGTTTCTTGTGTAAGGATTCAAATAATTAAACCTTGAACATTTTGACGATAACATTTTTAGAGCAAGAAAGAAGAGCCAAAATATAGCCACACAGTACAATATTTATTATAAAATTACTGTGTAACAATGTATAGCTTCAATAAAAATAACATAACATTTTCAGTAATTAATATGATAGAGCTTCCCCAATAAATAAAACAGAATCAATTTTCAAAATGAATTTTGGAGTTAGGATTTTTTATTTGGATTTAAATGCTGTTGGGGTAATTTTTTTTAATTAGATAACTTGTAGGTTTAAAGAACATTCGTGCATAAAATACAGGATTCCCATATACCACACTATTATTAACACCTTGTATGGTGTGGACAGTTGTTACAACTGATAATCCCATATTTTTATATTTATATTTTTAACTATACTCCATGATTTAACTTCGAGTTCATTGTTTTTGTAGTGTAGATCCATGGATTTTTAAAATTTTGTATTATGTTACCATATATATAAACTTACATTTCTCCTTTTAATTACATTCAGATATATATTTCAATGCTACTAATTATGGTCATGATGTTGTGCTGCCAGCATCACTATCCATGACAAAAGCATGTTCATCATTCCAAAAAGGAAAACGGTACATATTAAACCTTAACTTCCATTCCCTATCCCGCCCCCCAATCCTCTGGTAACCTATATTGTTCATTTTACTCTCTGAGTTTGCTTATTCTAATTATTTTAAATCAGTGACATCATACAATATTTATCCTTTGATTCAACATGATATCTTCAAGGTTCAACCATGTTGTTGCATGTACCATGGCTTCATTCCTTTTAAAAGCTAAATAATTTTCCACTGTATGTATATACCACATTTTATTTGTCCATTCATCAATTAATGGACACTCGGGTTAACTCCATCTTTTGGTAATTGTGAATAATGCCACTATGAACATCAATGTGAAAATATCTGTTCAAATCCATGCTTCCAATAATTTTGAGTATATACCTAGTAATGGGATTTCTGGGTTATATGGTGGTTCTATATTTAGCTTTCTAAGGAATCTCCAAACTATCTTGCACTGTGACTGCACCATTTTACATGCATACCAGCAAGGAATGAGAGTTTGAGTTTCTTTGCATCCTCTCCAACACTTGTTATTTTCCGTTTTATTTTGTTTTCTTTTTTTAAATGCAGCCATTTTAATGACTATTATGTGGTATCTAATTATAGTTTTAATTTGCATTTTCCTGATACCTAATGATGCTGAACATATTTTCATGTGTTTCTTGGCCATTTGTTTATCTTCTTTGGAAAGATGTCTATTCAAGTCGTTTGCCCATTTGTAATAGTTATTTGTTTTTGTATTTTTTGTTCTTAAATTTATAGATTTCTTTATATATTTTGGATATTAAATCTTTATTGGGTATGTAGTTGCCAAATAATTTCTCCCAGTGTATAGGTTGCCATTTTACTTTTTACAACAGAGTCTTCTGAAGAAAAAACTTTTTAAATTTACTTGAGCTTCCATTTATGTATCTTTTTTCTTTTGTTGTTTGTACTTTGGGTTTAAAGTCTGAGAAACCATTGCCTAACAGAAGGTCTTGAAGATGATTTCTTAAATTTTCTTCTACTCATTTGAGAATTCTGGCTCTAATACTTAGATTTTAATCCTATTTTTTTTCTTTAAAAATTTTTTGAAGTATATCATTCATATATGAATATAGATAAGCAATAAGTGTATAGTAAAAGTTGTGAACTTGCAAAACAAACATGTACAACATCATATAGGCCTCCCATATGACATTCCATCACCAACACATTGCATTGTTGTGAAATATTTGTTACAAATTATGAAAAACCATCATCAAAACATTACCACTATGGTTCATATCTTACATTTGTGTAATTTTCCCAACCCACCTGAGTATTTTGTTAAGTTTGTTTTCAATGAAGTTTTAGTTACAGAAAAGTTAAATAGAAAATATAGGGGGTTCCCATGTACCCTACCCTCTCCCCTCACATTTTCCCCTATTAATAACATTTTACATGAAGAAGGTCCATTGTTACAATTGATGAACAAATATTGAAGCATTGCTACTAACCAAGGTCAATAGCTTTCCATAATGGTTTGCACTTTGCACCATACAATTTTATAGGTTTTAACAAAATGCATAATGGCCTGCATCCATTATTGCAAAATCATGCAAAACAATTCCAATCCCCTAAAAATGCCCTATGTTCCACCTGTTCTTCCCACCCCCTCCACTCAGAACCTATGGTAACCATTATCTTTATACCAATGTTAAACATTCTTGCCTTAGTATAATAATAATAAGTCTAATTTGGTCCATGGTTGTATTCCCCCATTATGTTTGTTCATTCTTCAATTGGGAGGATTTTGGGATGGTGATCCCTCTCTGCTTCAGATTGAGAGGGGGCTTGGACTTTATGGGTCAGATGAAGTAACTGTTTTGCTTGCAGTTGTAGTTACTCTTTGCATTTTGGGATGGGCACTGTCCATCATCCATCATCATCCTTTTGTTATTTGTCCTGGGCAAGTCCGATGAACTGATGTTGATATGAACTAGGTGTTGACTGCAACTCTGCTGGGATTTAGGGCTCAACAAGCATATGAATATACTTAACTGGTATAGTGCTAATTATAGGTACAAATAAAAGGGGCAAAAGAATCTTATGTAGGATAATTATAAATAAGCCTAACTCTGTTACAGTGGAGAAATGGGTTACATATATTCCAAGGTAAGGCCCACCAACAGGGTGTTGATTTCATGGAGTTATGTGCTTTGCTTATAGTGTCAAGATGTCTCTAGAGCCCTAAGGAGCACACTTGGTTGAGGCTCTATTTATGGTGGCAGTTAGTGACATCCACCTGAGACGTGAATAAGCGTAATCTCAGGAACAACCTCGCGACACGCTTTGAAATCTCTTAGCCATAAAAACTGTTTTGTATTTAATTTTCCCCCCTTTGGTCAAGGTCTCTTTCCAAATGTCTCACTGGTTGGCACTTGGTAATAATCCCTCTGTGCCAGGGAGGCTCATCCATGGGAGTCATTTCCCATGCAGGGGGAAATATAGAGAGTTTATTTGCTGAGTTTGGCTTAAAGAGAGGCCTCATTGAAGTAACAAGGAGGTTTTGAGGAGGTCACTCTTAGGCAATGGATTATTATGAACGTCTCAGGTGGATCTCACAGGGTTGTGCTATCATCACCTCAGTCAAATTTAGAACATTTTCTATACTCCAATAGAAAAAATCCCATACTCCCATTCTTAGTTTTCCAAAGGGCTGTCAATGCCTAGTACCAGAAATGTGTTGGCTTTTATATTAGGGATTTTATTTGAGAGTAAAACCTTACATTTCCAAAACCTTTATATGCATCCTGACTTCATATTTTCTTACACATGAATAGTATTCCATTTTATGTATATACCACATATTGTTTATCCATTAATCAATTGATGGACACTTGATTTGTTTCCACGTTTTAGCAATTATGAATGATACCACTGTGAACATCTGTGTGCAAATGTTTGTTCATGTTCTTACTTTCACTTCTTCTGAATATATTCCTAGTAGCTGGATTGTCAGATGATATGGCACTTCTATATTTAGCTTCTGATGAACTGCCAAACTGTCCTCCACAGAAGCTGCACCATATTACATTCTCACCAACCAAGAAGGAGTGTTCCAGTTCTCTGCATCCTCTCCAGCACTTGTAATTTTCCATTTTTAAAAATATTGGCCATTCTGTAAAGTGTGAAATAATATCTCATTGCAGTTTTGATCTGCATTTCCCTAGTAGCTACTGATGTTGAACATCTTTTCATGTGCTTTTTGGACATTTGTATTTCTTCTTTAGAAAAATGTCATTTCAAGACTTTTGCCTATTTTTATTTTCTATTAGAGAAGTTGTAAGCTTACAAAACCAACATGCCTAATATGCAGAGTTTTCATACATCACCTCTCAACCAACACCTTACATTGTTGTGGAACATTTGTTACAGATAATGATATAACATCTTCAGACTATTATCACTAACTATGTTCCAAAGTGTACACTTGGTATATTTTTTCCATACCCTACCTATTATTAACACTATGTATTAGTATTGTACTATTGTTATAGTTCATGAACAAACACTCTCATATTTGTACTATTAATCACAGTCCATTATCCCCCACATGGTTCACTGTGTTATACAGTCCCATTCCTTGTACATTCTATCCAAAGTGTACACTCAGTGGCTCTCACTTTCATCACAGAGTTGAGCAGTCATCACCCAGTAAACCTTTGAATGTTTTCCTTAGTCCAAAAATAAAACCCCATACACCCATTATTGACCCTTGGCATTGATATAGTACCTTCTTTGACATTGATTCAAGAATATTACAGCAAAGCTGTTAACTATAGTCCATAAGTTACATTAATTGTATTTTTCCCATGTATCACTATATTATTACCACCTTATAATACTGACATAAATTTGTTCTAGTTCATAGAACATTCTTGTATTTGTATTATTAACCATAATCCTCATCCACTATTGGTTTCACTATGTTATTCAATCCCTAGATCATTTTCTAGATCTCTATCAATTGACATTTGCATAACTAGACTACCTCTTTCAGCCATAATCCCATTTATAAACCAGCCATGTTAGTTATACTCACGATAATGTGTTATCATGAACTCTATCAAGTTACAGTCAAGGTAATTGAAAATTCTACATACATTAAGCATCAGTACACCTTCTCAGTACTCATCGTATCTCCTAGTAATCCATGTTATAGGTTTTAACTCCATGTGTTTATTCTATGTATTTAGTTCATATTAGTGAGACCATATAATATTTATACTTTTGTGTGTGGCTTATTTCACTTAGCATAATGTACTCAAGGTTCATCCATGTTATCATATGTGTCCCAGTTTCATTTCTTCTTACTGTAGTGTAGTATTCCATCATATGTATATACCACATTTTGTTTATCCATTTATTGGTTGATGGACAATTGGGTTGCTTCCATCTTTTAGCAATTGTGAATAATGCCACTGTGAACATGATGCACAAATGTCTGTTCACATCACAGTTTTCAGTTCTTCTGTATATATTCCTATTAGAGGAATTGCTGGATTATATAGCAGCTCTATATTTAGCTTCCTTAGGAACTTCAAAACTGACTTCCAAAAAGGCGGCACCATTCTACATTCCCACCAACAGTGAAGGAGTGTTCCTAATTCCCCACATCCTCTCCAGCACTTGTAGTTTCCTATTTTTTAAATAAAAGCCATTCTGTCAGGTGTGAGATGATATCTCATTGTAGTTTTGATTTACATTTCCCTAATAACTAGTGATATTGAATATTTTTTCATGTGCTTTTTTGCCATTTGTATTTTCCCTTTGGAGAAATGTCTATTTAAATATTTTTTCTATTTTTAAATTGGATTACATTCTCTTGTTTGTTTGTTTGTTTGTTTTGAGTTGTATCATCCCTTTATATCACATGGAAATGAAACCTGTATCGGATGTGTGTTTTCCAAATATTTTTTTTTTCCCATTGAGTAGGTTATCTTTGCACCTTCTTGACAAATTCCTTTGAATCACAAAAGTGTTTAAGTTTGAGGAGGTCCTATTTATCCTTTTATTTTTTTATTCTTATGCTTTCGTTGTAGAGTTTAAAAAACCACCACTTACTACCAGGTCTTGTAGATATTTCCCTACATTTTCTTCTAGGAGTTTTATGATTCTCACTTTTATATTTAGGTCTTTGATCCATTTTTATTTTATTTTTTGTATGACATGTGAGGTAGAAGTCCTCTTTCTTTCTTTTGGATATGGAAAACCAGTTCTCCTATCACCATTTGTTGAATAGACTGTCCTGACAAAGCTAGATGGTTTTGACAACCTTGATAGATATGAGGGTCTGTTTCCCTCACATCAAGTTGGTTCATCAAGTTGGTTCCCTTCGTCTATATGTCTATCTTTATGCCAGTATCATGCTGTTTTTACCACTGTAACTAGGTAATATGATTTAAAGTCCAGAAGTGAAAGTCCTCCAACTTTGTTCTTCCTTTTTAAAGATGTTTCTGGCTATTCGGTTTACTTAACCTTTCCAAATAAATTTGATAATTGTGTTTTCCATTTTTTTTTAAGCTGTTGGAATTTTTATTAATATTGATTTGAATCTGTATATCAATTTTGGTAGAATTTGACATCTTAATATTTAGTCTTCCCACCCAAGATACTGAATGTTATTCCAATTATTTAGAATTATTTAGGTCTTCTTTGATTTCTTTAATAATGCATTACAGTTTTTTAAATACAAATTCTTTGCATCCTTGGTTAAGTTTATTCCTAAATATTTGTTTCTTTTTGTAAAGGATTTTTTTCCCTGACTTCCTCCTCATATTGCTCTTTACTAGTGTATAGAAACACTACTGATTTTTGTATATTAACCTGCCACTCTGCTGAATTAATTTACCAGCTCTAGTATCTTTGTTGTAGATTTTTCAGTATTTTCTAGATATAGGATCATATCATCTGTGTAGAGTGAATGTTTTATTTCTTTCCAATTTGGACATATTTAATTTCTTTTTCTTGCCTGATTGCTGTAGCTAGAATGTCTAGCACTATATTGAACAACAGTGGTGACAGAGGGCACCCTTGTCTTTCCTCTAACTCAGCAGGAAAGCTTTCTTTCACCATCAAGTACAATGTTAGCTGTGAATTTTTCATATATCCCCTTTATCATGTTGGGAAAGTTTCCTTTGATTGCTCTTTTTTGGAGTCTTTTTATCAAGAAAGAATTCTAGATTTTGTCAAATGCCTTTTATGTGTCAATTGAGATGAGCATGTGATTTTTCTTCTTTGATTTATTAATGTGGTATATGACAATGATTGATTTTATTGTGTTGAGCCGCCTTTGCATGCCTACAATAAAATTCACTTGATCTTTATGAACAATGCTTTTAATTTGTTGTTGGATTCTATAAGCAAGTATTTTTGAGGATTTGGAATCTGTATTCATTAGGGAATACAAGGAAATTTTTTTTATATATAATATTTTTCTCTGGTTTTGGTAGCAGAGTGATATTGGCTTCATAGAATGAGTTTGGTAGAGTTCATTCTTATTCAACTTTTTGAAATAGTTTTGAGTAAGATTGGTTTTAAATCTTCTTTGAATGCTTGGTAGAATTCACCTGTGAAGCCATCTGGTCCTGGGCTTTACATTTTAGGGAGTTGTTTGATGATTTTTCCAAATTTTTTTGCTTGTGATTAGTTTCTTGAGGTCTTCTATTTCTTCTAGGGTCTGTGTAGGTTGTTTTTATGTTCCTAGGAATTTTTCCATTTCATCTACATTTTCTAGCTTGTTAGAGCACATTTGTTCATTGAATCCTCTTATAATTTCTTTTATTTCTTTTTTCTGAGTAGTAATGTCCCCCTCTCATTTCTGATTTTATTTATTTGTATCTTCTCTTTTTTTTCTTTGTTAGTCTTTGTTAGAAAAGTGTTTTTCAATTTTGTTGATCTTCTCAATAACTTTTGTTTTGTTAATTTTCTCTACTGTTTTTTATTCTCAATTTCATTTATTTCTGCTTTGATCTTTGTTATTTCATTCCTTCTGCTTGCTCTGGGCACAGCTTGCTGTTTCTTTTTAAGTTTCTCCAGCTGTGTAGTTTGGGTATTGATTTTAGATCTTTCTTGTTTTTTAATGTAAGTATTGAAGGGTATAAATTTCCCTCTCAGCACTGGTTTCCTTGTATCCCATAGGTTCTGATACATTGTGTTCTTGTTTTTATTCATCTTAGGTTATTTAGTAATTTCTCTTGCTATTTCTACTTTACCCACTGATTTATTGAATAGTTTATTGTTTAATCTCCACATATTTGTGAATTTCCCCTTTAGTTGCCTATAATTGAGTTCTAGCTTTTTTCAATTATGATCAGAGAAAGTGCATTGTATAATTTCAATCTTTAAAAATTTATTGAGATCTGCTTTGTGACCCAACATATGGTCTATCCTGAAGAACTATCCATGAGCACTTGAGAAGAATGAATATCCTGTTCTTTTTGTTGCAATGTTCTCTAAATGTCTTTTAGGTATGGTTTGCTTATCGTATTATTCACAATCTCTGTTTCATAATTGATCTTCTGCCCAGATGGTCTATCCATTGATGAAAATGGTGTATGGAAATCTCCAACTATTATTGTAGAGGCATCTATTTCTCACTTAAGTTTTGGCAGATTTTGCCTCTTGTAATTTAGGGTATCCCTTGTATGTGATGAATTGCTTTTCTTTCAATTCATGAAAAGAATGAATTGAAATGCTTTCAGCATTCTTTCCTTATCTTTGGTATTTGACATTCTGATTATCACAGATACCTTGTCCCTCTTGTTCTTTGGTTTCACAGTAAACATAACAGATACATAATTCTAGGAGATATCTTTTATTATTCTATATTTTTCAACTCCTAACTAAAATATCCCAACAAATCTTACTATATTCTTCAATGAAATATGGCTCAAATTTTTCCACTACCAAGCTGCCATTATCTTTCACCAGAACTATGACAAAAAAATCACCTAATTTGTCTTTCTCCTTCCAATTTTGCACCATTAAAATCCACTCTCCACACATCAGCTATAATGAATTTTTAAGTCTCAAAGTAAGGTAATATTGCTCTGATTCCTTATTTCTATAATAGCTTGAACCACACTTACAATGGAATCTAAAATTTGGATGAAAATCCCTACATGCTTTCCCCTATGGACTGCTTTCACCTAAATTCAAACCATCTCCTCCCCATCCACCTAACTTCTGCCACATTTACCTTACAGCTCCTAGAAAGTGCCAGTCTGATTTCTGCCTTATGTCTGTTCACCATGCCCTATCTAGAATGGTCTTCTACTCTTTCGTTGTCTAGAACCGTGTTGTTCATTATAGTAGTGACTACTGCATATGTCTATTTAAATTTAAATTCAAATGAATTAACATTAAATGAAATTGGAAGCTCAGTTCCTCAGTTAGTGGCTACCCTTCAAGTGCTCAATAGCTACGTGATGACTAACAGCTACCATATTGAAAAATGGAGATATGGAATATTCACACAATCACAGAAAGTTCTATTGGACAGTACTGCTCTAGAATTATTTCTTTCCATATCTCAGTGGAAACAACTTTAAGTACCTAATCAGAAATACTCATGCTGGTCTTTATTACCTTGCCCTATTATAATTCTTTTCAGGAACTTATCATTCTATAATATTTACTAATGTACTTTATTATTCCCTCAGTCCCTCCACTAGAAGACAGATTTCAGAAGACCTGTGTCCTTGCCTGTCTTGTTCTCTAATAATGATTCTCTGGTAAGGAAAAATATCTCAGATTTTCTGATTATAAATTAGAATTGTGTAAATATTCCCACCATAGATGATTGAAATCTACAAAGGTGAAAACCTTGAATATGAAGGTACAAAGAGATACACACAATTGGCTGCTGCAAGCCAGTGCAAGCTGTATCTAGCTTACTACTTTAAATGCCCAATAACAGAAAAGGAGCTAGGCACTTAAAAGGGCTCAGTGGTGTTGAATGAGTGGGATAATAAATAAATAGAAATTTAAAAAATCTCTCCTACTTTATCTTATTTTTAAAACAAAATTACACATGTCAATTTTACATATTGACCATTTTAACTGTTTAATTATCAGTCTTGTCAGTATATTAAAAATTCTTAATAAATTATGACAAAATTTCATGATATGGAGTTTATTTCCTCCTTAAATTTGGAAAGAATAATTACTTTCCAATATAAAACTATATTAGTTACAAAGTTTAAAAATGTAAGAAATAAAATTGTGTCCCTTTTCTGTTCACAATCTAATGTTGTCAACTCAGACAGTAAAGCAAAATTTTAGAAATGGTTGTGATGGCAATCTCTAATCAGTTTTCAGATAAAATCAACTCTCCTGACTGTATGAGTTAGGTGTCTCAATCACTAGAGGTAATTTTTGCCTTTATCTGTAAATGCCTTTAATTAGTGTTGGTTAAATCTAAATAGGAACTATTAAATAGGAACTAGATTTTCTGTTTCTGAACCATCAGTTAAGTTTCATTGGTCTATATGTTGATCTTTATGCTAGTACTGTGCTGTTTTTACCACTGTGCTTAAGTATATGATTTAAACTCTGGATGAGAGAGTCCTTCAACTTCGTTTTTCCTTTTTAAGATGTTCTTGGCTATTTGGGACCCCTTATCCTTCCAAATAAATATGATAATTGTGTTTTCTATTTGTTTAAAATATGTTGGTGGAAATTTTATTGGGATTGTATTGAATCTGTACATCAATTTGGGTATAATTGATATCTTAATGATATTTAGTCTTCTAATCCAAAAGCATGGAATGTTCTTCCAATTATTTAGGACTTTTAAAATTTCTTTGAGCAATGTATTGTAGTTTTCTGAATCCAAGTGCTTTACATATTTGGTTAAGTTTATTCTTAAATATTTGATTATTTTAGTCACTATTGTAAATGGATTTTTTTCCCTGACTTCCTCTTCAGATTGCTCATTATTAGTGTTTAGAAACTCCACTGATTACTTTTTGTATTGCCTAGCCTCCTCCTATCCTTTCTGAAGGGTGAGGGTGGATCTAACAGTGCAGTCCCTGTAGGCTGAAAGTACCTGCCATTGCCCGGAAAGGCTGAGGAAACACTAGCCCTCTCCAATTCTATTACGGGGTGGATGTGGATCCACAGGTGCCCAACAGTCCAGTCTGTGCTGGCAAAAAGTGCCTGCTGTTTCCCAGAGAGGCTGAGGAAACACCAGACCGCTCTTATCTTATTGGGGGTGGGGGTGGAAGTATAGGTGTCCAACTATTCAGTTTATTTGGGACAAAAACACCTGTAGTTACCCAGAGAGGCTGGAGAAACATTGCTCCCCTCTTGTCTTATTAGAGGTAGAGATGGAGCTACATATGCCCAACAGTCTAGTTCTTGCAGGCCAACAGCACCTGCATTTGCCCTGAGAGGCTGAGGAAACATCAGCTCCCTCCTATCCTATGGGGGAGGCAAGGGTAGAGATGGAATCAAAGGCAATCAACAAACAAGATAATGTGAGCCAAAAGCACCTGCAGTTGTCTGGAGAGACTGAGGAAGCACAGCTCCCCTTCTATCCTATTGGGTGTAGGGGATGGATCTATAGGTTTCTGGGTATTCAGCCTGTGCTAGCTGAAAACACCTGCATTTGCCCAGAGATGTGAAGAAACACCAGCCCTATGGAGGTGGAGGGGGAGAATGGAATGAAAGGTGTTCAACAAATCAGTTCATGTGGACCAAAAGTGCCTGCAGTTGCCCAGAGAGGCAGAGAAAATACAGCTCCTCTCCTTTCTTATTGAGGTGCAGGGATAAGCCCCAGGTGTCTGACAATTCAGTATGTGCTGGCCGAAAGTGCCTGCAATTACTCGGAGAGGCTGCAACACAATCTGGGTGGAAGGAAGTCGGTCCCTACCTTCACTGTGATTTTCAGTCAGCCCTACTTCCCCTTGTGCTGGGGATGGAGTTAAAATAGTGGCTACTGGCCTCTTTCCAACTTGGACAGTTTCAAACTTTAGCTGTTCTTAGGATTACACTTCAGCCAGCCAAATTTACGCATCAGCAGTTGAAGCTGGTGCACAACTGTCTCTTCTACTCCCGTTTTTGGGAAATGGAGCTTCCAACTCCAGCCACAGAACAACTCCTGAGGCAGCTCTCACCACCAGTAGAGGATGGGCAGCATGGAGTGCTCTACTCTTCACTGCAGATGGGTAATCTCCTACTTCCATTCTTTCAAGGATGTTGCAGGTTGCTTTTCTGGTCTCCTGGGACCCCTCAACAGATGCTTTAGATAGCTCTGGGTGATTACTAACTGCCCTGTAGGATGAGCTGATTCTTGGAGCTCCTTAATCTACTATCATCTTCTCCCTCTGTATATTTTTTAAGTATTGAAAGTTTCTCTTGTCTTTCATAAGTAATCCTGTATGAAATAAATAAATTAAGGATTGGAATTATTATATTTATAATTAAAGTTTTGTCTGTTAATCATTCTAGTAAGAATATATCAAATAGGATACAAATGAAAATGAGTAAATGTTTTTACTTTTATAATTTTCAAGTGTTTTTTTTCCTAACATAGGAACTAGAGATCTTGGACATTGAATATTAATTACATATTAAGAATAAAGCAGAACAGAACATTATATAACAAATAACCTAACATAGCATATGATATATAATATATATTAAAATAATGCATTATACAGTATATAAAATCATACATATGTGCATATGTATGCTTATGGCATTGGATTTATTTTAATTATAAAATAACTTTTATGGCTGATCCTATGTTAGACATTGAAATTTAAGTAATCTACTAAACTAAAATTATATTACTAATTGCAGAATCATTATAATTTTAACAACACAAACTTTATTCTCTTTAAAAACTATAAGGGTAATATGTGTGTATGTGTATGTGTGTATTTGTGTAGGATGTTATGTACAGTTTCTATAGAATATACTGACTGTGGCATATTCAACTATCCTCCCACACCCTGACTTGAACTTGATGCATCCCTAGACCTGTTTTAGTTCAGTTCCAAAAAGGAACTCATATTACTGGTAATGTGCACTCAGTCAAGAGTATGGTTCACAGGAGCTAGACTATCTTTGAAAATGTATGTCACAGTACATCATTTATCTGCTTAAAATGACTCTGTGCCATACTATCTCTATCAGATTAAGAGTCAAAATCTTTAAAATTACTTATATACCTGTACAGAATTTGCTAACTACATAATATCTCTGGCCTCCTCTCATTTCAGTTCTTCCCCTTTAGGGGTTCTCTGAGGATCTTATCAAGGAGTAAATAGCATTTTGTCCAAGCATGGATCTCTTTCTCTGCTTCCTCCTACTATATCATTCATCATGATACTCACCAGCAGAAGAGATATTATGTATTTAATTGTTTATTTTTTACTATTATTTTTTGCAGCTCTTGCCCATTAAACATAAATTCCATGAAGTCAAGGACTCTGTCTCTTGGGCTCACTGCTTTATTACCAATACAAAAGAACATCAGAAGAACTGAAATATATACATACATTTAATATATAACAATAATTTCCCATCCCAAGTTACTTAAAACATAATAAAATATAAAACGATTCAAAGGATCTATGAACCCTGGTTTCTACCTCCCTCTCCAGCCTCAGCTTTTGCTACTCCACAATTTCCTCTATATAATTCAATCGTATTGGTCTGTCTTTCAATTCCTGGAAGAGCCAAAATTTTTCACTATATCTATTCCTTTATACATGCTGGTTTTTCTCTACTTCGAATGTTTCCTGACCATTCAATGAAATAAGCACCCAATTCAATCTTCAGATTTTAGCATAATTTAGCTTAACCTTCTCTTACTATCTCTAATTCCAAATTAGAATTTTACACACACTCACACACACATATACACATGTCCATGCATACATACTCATTATTTAACTATTAAACATTTTTCTCTTTTTTAGGAAAAAGATGGTGCCTAGACATGCAATTTTATTGTTCCAGTAGCTAACACAGTTACTGACAGAATTTTGCTTCATGCATTTGTTTTAAAAATAAATTAATGAAAATAGTTTTAAAAAACATGAAGAAATGATTTAAATTTTAAAAGTTATAATCACAATTTAAACAAAACTCCAATTATGTTTTTTAAGTCAAGACCCTTTCTCAAACATAAAACACTTTATTGTCACTTGCTAACCTAAGAGAATGAGGTCTCTTGCCACAATACTCCTTCATGAACTGAGGGGAGTGAGCATTTAAGACTGCCAGACCAAGGTTTTTCAGCTGGATGAAAGGCAGACATCTCAAAACAAGGATGTGAAAGTACTTAGAAGTATTCTAAGATGCACCACAAAGAAAGAAAGGCCTGAACTGTCTTTTGAGTACTCTCATTAAGTTAATCCTTGAACTGGCTACACTCTCAAATATTCTCTACAAAACAAGCTTTCTAGACACTCTCAGGCAGCTTAGCAATTTAATTATATACTGTGAAGCACATTCTATAATGAAATTATATTTCCTATCATGACAATATTATCCATAGCATTTTAAATGTTTCATATAACACTTTACAGTTTTTCTTCTTAGATTCTCAAAACAACATGGGTTTTAAAACCATTTTATTAATGAGGATACTGAGTTTTAAGGGAAAAATAGAATAAAAAGAAAATAATTTTGATTATTTAAAACTTTTGTTCCATGAATTTCCACAGTAAAAGTCTCTCTTACTCACACTTTTTTCTAAAGCCAGATAAAAGCACTGTTGCTCACCATGCATGTGTATGTGTGTTTGTGTATGTATACATATGAATGTTCATGTGTGTGTGTTCATGTGTATGTGTTTACCCACACACAGAATATATAACACTTGTTGGCTTTTAAATTGTTGGCAGAAATTTTGTTAATAGTCCTAATATATTAAAAGTCAAGTTACATCCTGATTGTGCTCTTCTAATATCTAAAGAGTATTTAATGAACAAATAAATCTGTTTACTTCTTTAACATGCATGTACAATGATTTTTTCTGGTGATAAGTTCATGCTAAAATGTGTTCTTTTTTAATGAGTTTACCATTTCTTCACTTAGTAGTTTTTTTTCTGTGCAATCACCTGCTTTCAGAAGCTAATATGATTCTCTTATAATTAGTATTTTTTTTAAATTTAAGTATTTGTCAAGGGAAGAAAAACATTTCCAAATCTCCCCAAGCTTTGAGGAAACATTAGAAAATTATAAGAACATGAAAAAAATTCTCTGTGTTGTACATTAGGGGAATGTATTAGATACCACAAAAGCTATTTTTTCACCTTATTAAGAAACCTACATACATACACTTCTTCTAAGGGAATCAGAGGATGCATTTGCCACAGTATCTATTTATTAAAGGTTTAGAAACTAGGAAAGGATTTGGGTGAAGAGGACATGATGCCATCACTCATCACTGTATCCCAGAGTTTAAAAAAACAGCAGTTGGCACAATTGAGATGGAAAGCCATATAAATATTCAAAGGAAGCAGAGATAATATGTGATTTGAAATACAACAAATCACCACTAAAAAGTGTTAAATCTTAGGTCTGTTCATATGCTGGTTGAGCCCTGAATCTCAACAGTGTTGCAATACCTGCTTTCCAGTTATTGGACTCTCCCAGGACAACTAAGAAAATGATGACGATGGACAGAGCCCATCCGCCCAAACAGAGAGTATCTGCAACTGTAAGCAAGAGAGTTTCATCCATCTGCCCCATGGTATCTAAGCCCCCTCTAAATCAGAAACAAAATAGGCATCACCATCCTAAAATCCTAAAAATTGAGGAATGAACAAACAGAAGGGGGGCAATGCAACTAAGAACTAAAGTAACATTATTATTCTAGCAATGGAAGATTTTGTAACATTGATATAAAGGCAGTGGTCACCAGAGGTACTGTGGGGATGGAGAAGGAAAAACAGGTGTAACACGGGTCATTTTTGGGTCATTGGAATTGTCCTGAAAGACATTGCAATGATAGATAAAGGCCATTACAAATTTTGTCAAAACCTATAAAAATGTACAGTGCAAAGTGTAAACTATAATGTAAATTATTGACCATGGTTAGTAGCAATGCTTCAATATGTATTCATCAATTGTAACAAATGTACCACACTAATGAAAGATGTTGCTAATGCAGAAAAGTATGTGGGGGGGGTGGGGTATATGGGAATCCCCCTATAATTTGATATACCATTTATCTTATCTAAAGCTTCTTTAAAAATTAAAAAAAAAAGTGTTTTCAGATGATTGTTGAATGCTTGATATGAGTTTGACTGTTAGAATGGAAAAGAGGAGCCTTTTAGGTAAAGGGATGGCAGAAGCAAATACATGACATCATGGATCATATTTGGGTGATCTCAGGTGCTTCAAACTCATTGGAGAACAGGACAATTAGAAGGGCACAATTAAACCAAGTCTGAGTCAGTGTGTGGGGCATTGATATGATCACTTCTAGGATTAGCATTGTCTTGCATATTCTTCTCAGTAGGAAATGTGAAGTAAATCATTCCTCTGTTATCTGAAAACAACCTAGCGAAAGACCTTTTATGTAGTGTTGTCCAAAAATAAGGTAAGCCTCAGACTGAGTCACATTATTACTCCCCATCCTTCAACAGTTTTTTTGCAGATATTGTTAACAATTTACAAAGAAAATCTTGAAAGTGTTCTTGAGTACATGAGAAGTTCCTATCTCAAATATAAAAATTTACTTCATAATTTCTAATCAGATAAGTTTATTGCTTATTTAGTCATACTGATTATGTGTAGAAATATATTTTTGATAAATAATCTTGTAAAGTAATTCTTATGTGTCTAAACATAATGCAATTTTATCACTGTTATGAATGGTGAGTCCTATCATGATTTTCTTTAACAGGTGTCAGGATGTTTCTCAGATTGTGTGCCTTGTAGAACGAGTAGTTTTATAGGAGATATTTGGAAACCAAGAAAATCGTAAATATGGATCCACCAAATCCCTGTTGCTTGCCCATGTTAAATGGAAAGTATATGAAGGAGATACGGTGAGGAAGCCAGCAATATGGATTTGGTATATCATCTATCTACATGAGTTGTCTAGGAATTCCAGCTAATCAGCACCAGGAAATTTTGAGGATGGTGGGAAGTAGCTGGAAGTTATTTGGATACAGTTTTACATACATAGGGGACAGGATCATCAGATCTCTAGATTATAAGTAAATCATGTTCCCAGCTGGGTTTCTTGTCCAAGAAACCCATCATAACAAGGCAGATCATTTCTGGACAATCCTGCTTGTCCCACAAAGCCCATTGCAAATAACATAAAAGGAAAATTTAAAAATTAAACACTGACCAATAGTATCAAGGAACATGATTACAAACGTATAATTGCAATCTACATCATGATGGTCTTTTTAAAGACCAAAATTACTTGCTGCATTGCAATTGTGCTGCCACTGAGTATTTTGAAAAGAAGGAAGAATGGAAAAAATGAAGGAAAGATGGGAGGAAGTGATTTTTTAAATATCATTTTAATATAATTAATGATATCCCTAGTAAAATTCTAATCTATGTTTTGACTCAGAACCAAACTGAATAAACAATATATTCAAATTAGATTTTTAATGTAGTGTCTCACTTAGGCAAAAATGTTTAGGACTAAAACACTGAACTATGTTATCTCTACCAGAAAGTATTTGCTGTCAAAAATGTCATATTCTATTCTTTCTTGATATCTAACAGAGATCTATGCTCTTGACCCATATTTCAGACAAAACCATTCAGGATATTTCTATTACTTATAAATATTCTATTTACAGAGGCAAAATGATGTTTTCTGTTATTTCAGCCTTGAAAATATGGAAGGTAAACATTTTTGTATATATTTCAGCAGACTAAAACATGTACAATACAAATAAAATAAATACATCAATTTAAAAATTTTATGGCAGGTCCACATATTTAAATCTTTATTAAATAACCTAATATTTATATCCTAAATTGCTAAAAAGATCTATAGTGAAAATGTAAATTAATAAAACATATGTTATTCTAAATATTTGATAGTAAGCATATGCCATATTTAATAAGGTACAATGGAAAAGTTTGATCATTACCTAAATAATTAATGATAAAATTGAAAACACTTATTAATGAAACAATGTAACATATTGGCTTTGATTATTTGAGTAGTAAATTTGGGGAATAAAATTATTTGGGGAATAAATGCCAAAAGGCTTTGGTACTACAAATGCTGAAAAACGTTGGTACTTCGAAAACTAAATGTGATAAATGTCATATCTATCTTCCCTTTCAGACACTTCCTGCTCCAAAAATCACCCTCCATTAGAATTGATTTATTTTTTGCCTGTGCTATCCAACACCAATTTGTATAGATAAATGTTGCATTCTTCACCATAAATTTTAATTTACTTGCATACATTTTTATTTCTACAATCAGGTTGTGAATTCCTTGAGAAAAAGGAATCACTCTTATATTGATTTTTCTGCACTACCTAGCTGCTAGGCCATCCCTAGAGGAGATTGGGCACCTGGAAAAAGTCAACTACTGAAAGCTGTTCAAGATAAATGTACTTGGAAAAGGTGGTTTTGGTCCCTTTGGATATCATTAAAGATAGAAACTGTGGAATTACAATATAATAATGTTCAGAAAACTAGGGCAAATTGCAAAACCTTTTGGCCAACCCTCCCAAGCACAGGTCCCAGAATAGACATTATATTTCCTCTCCTAAATATATATCTAATTGGCCAAGATTCAGACCCAAATTTTCTGTTTTTTGTGTGTTTGAAAGAAATGATGATTATTCTGTTTCTTAGTAAATTGTTCTAATCTCCTTCTGTGAAGGGGTTATCAAACATAAATTTTTAATATAGACTAGGCTGCGATCCCTTTCCTGTAAACTCTACAAATACCCAATAGGGCATCATCTTCCAGTCCCAACCCACGATGTAGATTTTGTGTGAATTTCTCACTACTAAAACTTCAGCAGTATAGTTAATCTATGGACCTGGGAAGGTTAAAATCATGTCTTGCCTGGTAGAAAAATATTAAGAGCCATGTAAAATAGAAAAGTTATCACTTAAAATTTTGTCAACATTTTGTATTTCTATTTCAGTCCCCTAACATAACTACAATGGTCGGTAGATTTTGCCTAAATTGTTGAGGAATTTGCTGGAGATTTCTTTTTACTTTCAGAAAACTATTGCATTTTACTACCAGTAATCCTAAGAAAGAATTCTGTAATTTCTTTCCCTAAATATCACATCCATCTTAATATAGAATAAATTTGTTTTACTAGAAAAGTTGTAAATCAAAGACTAAGCTGCCATCACAAACTTTTAGCATTACAGTTTCCCTTACTCATATCATTTAGGGAATTCTCTAGATTTATTGGATAGGAATCCATAAAATGTCTACAGTTCTGTTGCCTGGTTAACCCATATGGATCTCATCCTCCTTCTTCTGAATATTTTAGTTTGCACATCAATTACTGATAATTTGTCAAGAGCCAGCAGCTGCTCTTTGCAACATCAGCTTTGCTGTGTGATATATCTGCTGCAAAATCTTGAGTCAACATCTAGCTAAGAGTGTGATAAAAATTTCTACATGCATAATTTGTGATTTCTACTTTACTTCTATTTGCCACCAATTCATATAATAGAAAATGTACTGAAAAACAATGAAGGCTATTCAATATCTATATAAACAAATGTCATTATTATACTACTCTGAGTAAATAATAGCTAATTAACCCTGGATATCATTTAGTTATGTACTTAAACTATCTTTACAATGGGTCTCAGAATAGTAATGACTAATACTTTCTTTAGTGCTATGTGTCAGGCATTGGTCTAATAATTTCACATATATGAAGTCTTCACTAGTTTCATCTTTAGAATTATCCTATAGGGAGATATTATTATTACCCCCATTTTAGACATAAAGAAACTGAGGCAAGGAGATTTAAATTAATTTTACCCAAATCAGATGAGTGAACAGTAAGTTATATATCCAGGTTTTAAACCAAAGCTAGCCGTTGCACTATCAGAAATTATGGATATGTTAAGAAGGGTTAATTATAGGGCATAAATTCCAATACCAACTTTAGCCAGTCAACTGTTTATTCTGGGACTCAAGAGTATTCTTAAGACTCACAGTCATCTACAACCTCACATTTCTATGCAAAACAGAATCTATCTTTGGTCAAGACAATCTTCTCAGGGGTCATTATGCATCCATGCTTGCCAATACATCATCAGTTCTGTCCTAGTATTTATGATTTCCAATTAGGAATGTTCATGAATAAAAACTGATAATAAATGCAGTGCTTAGCCCAGTTCCTGACAAAGAATAAACCCTTAATAAATAGTATCTAATATTGTCACTACTTTTATTAACCCTCCCATCCCTACTATCACAATTACTAATACTAATACTACTAGTAGTAAAATTGAACACTGATATTTTTTAAAAAGTGATTCTTTTCCTACTTCAATTGAGCCTTTTATGGTGATTTATATATTATTAGGGGTCTTAAACTATGTATATAATATCCATAGGCATGAAAAGACTGTGTTATAGCAAAAGATGCCAAAGAAATAATGAGATACCACATAGAGGAGGGAAGGGAGTTTGCCACTCTGCCTTTCAACCTCACCAGATTCCTTTCCAACTGATTTTACTCAGCTTCTAGTATTAGTTTTATACATTTACTTTTACCTCTCCATCAACAGGTACTATATTACTCAACCCATGAAAGCAATGAAGGAGCATGCGTAAGTAAGGAGATTATTCATTGTGTAATAAACACAGATGTGAAATTAATTAATAGCTGACTGCACACATAAGCATGTTGACTAGAAACAATAGCCAGCATTTTAAGAATTTCTTTTGTAGCAAGTATGACATAGCCTACTAGAGAAGAATAGGGTGGAAGTGGGTGGTAATTATCTTACCCAAGGTCAGAAATAGGTACTAATTTGAAAGGAGAATCATTAATGAAGAATGGCAAATATTATAATAGCTACCGAAGACACAGTTCAGGCATTATTTGTTATAAGATTACATTTCAATTCTATTTTCAAAACAGTAATGATAATTAAAATAATAACAAGATAGCACTAATAATTTAATTTAAATTATTTTGTCATTTTATAGAGACAAAGAAAAAGAAACTGGAATGAGATCCTTAGAAGAGAAGGATTTTTTAAACTGTAAAATCAAATCTCTATGATACTTGCAACACACACATTCAATCAATTAATAGTGACTGTTACGAGAAATATATTTGCTAAATATATCCAGTATCTATTGAAATATTCCCAATGAAATTATGTCACACAAAATGAGTTGACTTGTTTTAATGATCATTCTTTATAAACAATTCAATTATTCAATATTAAGGGAGATTTTTATTTTCCACAATTTTAAAAATACAAATGCTTTCAGATTTACCAGTGCATGAAGAAGTCTTAGAGACCATTCTGGAAGGTTAAATAAAAAGCACTGCAGTAATCATTCCAGTAAGTATGAAATTAATCCTGGAATTAACATCCTTAGTTTTATTTCCACAACTTTAAACTATGAGCTATTTAAAATGTATAGGAAGTAATTTCACTTATGGATTGTGCTGGGTTGAACTGTGTACCCCAGTTTGGGCATGTTCCTTATCTTGGTCTGCATTCTGGTGGGTGTGCACCCATTGCAAATAAGAACTCTTCAACATATTAGTTCCTTCAGTTAAAGTGTAACCCAAAGGAACCAAGTTGGGCTTTATCCAGATTATTGGAATCTTTTATAAGCAGAGTGAAAATCAAGAGAGAGAAAGCCACCTGGAGGAACCAGAAGCTGGGAGTCAACAGAACCTGAAAGAGAAAGGAGAATATGCCACCATGTGCATTTGCCACATGATTAAGGATCACTAACAGCCACCCCCAGAATGCCACAGTATCCTGGGAGCAGGCATCATCTTGCTGCAAATTCTCATTTGAACTTCTAGCCTCAAAACCATGAGCCAATAAACTCCAATTGTTTAAGCCAACCTATTGCATGGTATTTGTTTTAGCAGCTAGGAAATGAAAATATAGATCAAAATTCTTCATGTAGTAGAAAAGAGTTTGAAAAAGAAATTCTGAAATTTATGCATGAAAAATTCATTAAATAATATTTTCATGAAGTCATGGTAGATAGTGTCCTTTCTGCTCGATCCAAATATGAAACATAGCATGGGAAGCATGTAAATGGGGGAAGTTAAAAGGAGAATCAGTTAACACATAGACCTATTTTTTTTTTTTTGACAATCTCTATCCTTTCCTAGATACTCCTCCTATCTTTTGACAGATTGGTTTCTTGATAAATCTGAGACATAACCCAGTTTGTCAGAGTTTTATTAAGACATTATACTATCATCAAATTGTAATTGCATTGGATATTAGAAAATCTGCTACACAATTTTAGAGTAGATATATTCCTGTGTCTATAAAGTTAACAATTTAGGGATAAAAACTGAAATTTTCTCCAGGTTTTACCCTAGTCTTTTCCCAGTTCACAGTATCACTCCCACATTGGTGACCAAAGTCATGCCTCTGTGAAAGAGCCAGTCAAGGACTTCATATATAATCTGAAGGCATGGGGGTGATCTCCTCTGAATGAAGACAGCAGTCTTGCATGCATAGGTTTGTAGCAAACCTTGCCCTCGTTAGCAGTAGGATTTATACAGCAAAGTTGAAAACACATTTGTATAAGTTGCACAAATTGATGTAACATTTTATTGAAATGCACTGCCAGCACTTTAGAACAAGAAGGTCAAACAAGGCAAGTGAAAATTGGAATGTTCCATTCACTCTTGCTATATATGTATTCTAACAGCATTGCATCCTGCTATTTAAAATGACTTAAAATATGGTCCAATTTGGCTTCCCTATTGTCACCTCTTTATGAATAGTTTCAACAAAACTGCTGCCTTGCAAATGCTTTCAAAAACTCATGGAAGTACCCTGATGAAAAATCATTCTTCTTCCAATAGAGTTGCTCTTTTATGTGGTTCATTTTCACTTTCCACCTATTTCTAAGCAATATCTAACTGAGAAATCAACTACTTCACCTCAGACATAAGATCAAAAGTTTTTTGATAAAATCTAAAGCACATAGGACATTCTATCCATCCAACCCAGTCAGTGAATATGCATTCATCCCCAACCACGTAACAGGTACTGTTTTGTGAGCAAAGGATACAGAAGTGAGCAGAAAATAAATAATACTTGCTCCCATGGTTATATATATACATATATATATATATCTCAATCATCTCAAAATGATGAAATGATTGAAATGATGTGCGATGGGGACATACATGAGAAAGGGTCACATAAAAAAACATACAAGAGAGATAAATATCCAGTGTAAGGAAATAACTTGTTAGATTGTCCACTCTTCCTTTTAAGTTCTGATTGTCAATGAATTAATCATTTTTTAATTAATTCAATGAGAAGCACATAGATATATACCTCATGAAAATTTATTACCAACTTTATGTTCTATTTGCTTTATATTTTATGTTTATATGCATTATTATTATATGTGTTATATAGCATATATAAGTATTTTTATATGTGTTACATTTAAATATCTTCTGCCTCAGTGACCAGGCCAACAAGACAATTAGAGTAGATATTAAATGAAATTCAAATATTCATATAAAATGCATTGATTTTAATTTCATTAGTTATTTCACAAATTCTTGATGCACATGAAGTTAATATTTGTCCAACACATAAATACTCAACAAATTATCTGCATACTTAAAGTGAATAACTGACAACAAACAGAAATCTACTTTGGGGCTAAATATGTTTACTCCCACAATTATGAAGTTCATATGGTTTCTTTCTCTATTGGTATTGACTGTTTCTATCAAATATTGTCTAGATTTTATTTTGGAAGTAAATAATTTTTAAAATATCTACTGTGGGAAAATGTGCGAAGGGTAGGGAGCGGGGCATATGGGAATACCCTCTATTTTTTACGTTACATTTATGTAATTTAAGTATCATTTTAAAAAAATATAAAAATATACTAAAAAAATCTACTTAATTGTACTTAAATATTGTACTATTGCATAATTATTTATAACCAAGGACAAAATAGCCAACAAAATAGCCAACATGGGCTCATTTTCAAAAAGAGCATGAATGTATCTATTTATAAAAACTGGAAATAATCTACTTGAAATGTCATGCTTATTTTAGCCTAAGACTGGGAATTCACTTCAATACGGGCAAATCTTGCTATAGGCCCATGTCTGCTGTCAGCACTGTGGTGTTTTTTCTCCTAGACCCTTTGTAAAAGTTCACTCACTCACTTAAAATGACAATCTCTTAGAGACAAAGAGATGCTCTCTATATAGAATCAGGGTCACATTAGGATTCAACCTGGTTCCTTTTCTTTTTCCGGTCCTAAAAATCCAGCAAGATCATTGAGGAGAATTAACTATATATGTGAACAATTTACCATACCCTTGGTTCTCTGCAATTTACTCAGTATTGGAAAGAGCTGCTGTTTTAGTTTCAAGCTGTCAAAAGCAAACTAGAAATAGGTTCTCTTTAACAATGGAGATTTATTTGCTTAAAAGCTTACAGTTCTGAGACAGTAAAAATATCCAAATTAAGGCTTCAGGTGATGCTCTCTCCCCAAAGACCAGCTGCTGTCAGTCCTGGAATCTGCTGTCCAATGGGAGGGTACATGGTGATTTCTCCCTTCTCCTCCAGGTCTCATTGCTTTCAGGTTTCTGGTTTTGTGGCTTTCTCTCTCAGCTTCTGTGGGTTTTTCTCTGCTCCTGTGTCTTCTCTCTCTGTATTCATTCAATTTATAAAGGATTCCAGTAAGATGAGTAGGACACAGCCTTGTTCATGCCTTACTGAAGTAATCTAATCAAAATTTCCCACCTATAAGAGGTTCACATCTCCAGGAATGGATTAGCTCTAAGGACATGATTTTCTGGGGCCATCCAGCATCAAACCACCCACCACAGCTGCAAATTTCCAACTTCGATAGTGTTGACTGTAAATATTTCCCATTTCCATTACTCACTTATTTCTTACTTGCCCATTTGAAGTCTGCAAGCCTTGTTCTTTCTGAGAAAAAAAAAGCTGAGCATGTTCATGTGTTTACTAACACAGTAAAAATAGCCTGTTTTGTGACCGAACATGTGGTCTATTCTGGAGAATGATCCATGTGCATTTGAGAAGAATGTGGATCCTGCTGTTTTGGGGTACATTATTTGGTATATGCCTACTAGGTCTACTTCATTTATCAAATTGTTCAAGTTCTCTATTTCCTTATTGATATTCTGTCTAAATATTCTATTGATGTAAGTGGTGTGTTGAAGTCTCCAACTATTGTTTTAAAGACATCTATTTCTGTCCTTAGTTTTGCCAGCATTTGCCTCATGCATTTTGGGCCACTCTGGTTAGGTGCATAAAATACTTATGATTGCTATTTCTTCCAGCTAAATTGCCCCATATATATATATATATATATATATATATATATATAGTGTCTACTTTGTTTCTTATAACAGCTTTGCTTTATTATTTTTGGAGGTTCCGGGGATTGAACCCAGGACCTCATACAAGAGAAGCAAGTGCTCAACAACTGAGCTACATCTGCTCCCCAACAGCTTTGCCTTTAAAGTCTATTTTATCTGATATTTGTTTTGGCTTTTATATGGCATATCTTATTTATATCACTCTTCTTACACTTTTAGTTACCTTTGCTGATAGGCTTCATTTCCAGTCTCTCTTCCAAGGCTCTCTCTTTCCAGTCTTTTACTTTCAGTCTGCAGTTATTTCTTGTGGGGCACGTCTTTTGCAAAACAACTCTTTCACTTTCTGTTTATCTGTGATTATCTTAAATTCTCCCTCATTCTTGAAGGCCATTGTTGCCAGATATAGAATTCTTGGCTGGCAGTTTTACTTTTTTTGTGTATTAAACATATACCCCCACCTTTGCACCTGAATGGTTTCTGATGAAAAATCAGCACTTATTCTTATTGGTGACACCTTATATCTGATGAATAACTTTTCTCTTGATACTTTCAGAATTATTTTTATCTTTGGCATTTGACATTCTGATTAGTATGTGTCTCAGAGTAGATATTTTCAGATTTATCCGATTTGGTGTACATTATGCCTCTTGGACATAGATATCCTTGTCTTTCAAAAGAGTTGGGAAATTTTCAACTGTTACTTCCTCAAATATACTTTCAGCCCCTTTTCCCTTCTCTTCTTCTGGGACACCCATGGTACATATGTCTGTGCATCTTGTGCTGTCATTCATTTCCCTGAGGCCCTTCTCAATTTTTTCCATTCTTTCCTCCATTCTTTTGTCTATTCGATTACAGAAGCCCTGTCTTCTAGCTCACTTATCCTTTCTTCTACTTCTTTAAATCTGCTGTTGTATGACTCAGTGTATATTTTAAAATTTTCATTTATATGTCTTTCATTCCCATTTCATCTGTTATTTTTCTTTCAATACTTTCAAATTCTTCTTTGTGCTCACCCATTGCCATCTTAATATTCATAATTTCTTTAGCCATCTCATTGAATTTATTAAGTCGGTTTGTTTGAAAATCTGTAGTTAGTTGTCTCAATTACTGTATCTCATCTGGAGGTTTACTTTCTTCCTTTAACTGGGCCATATCTTCCTTTTTCTTACTAGGGCTTGTAATTTCTTTCCCCTGGTGTGACAGCACCTTGTTTTCTTGAAGTCTTTACTCTAGGCTCTAGTTTTCTCTTTAGCCTAGGATTTTTTTATTAGTTAGCTTCACACAAAAGCTCCTTATCTGATTCTTGCATGTATCATTTGGTACAATTTTTGAGATTACACTACTTGTGCACTGATTTCATCCCCAGGAGAAAACTTCTCTTCCCCTGTTCTTCCCCAGGAATGGTAATCTGTTCTTATTTTTAAAATTTATCTCTCTATATTTTTATCATTCCTTTCATTTTCTCTAGCTGCTATTCCCTGGAGGACAAATTATGGTAGTAGGGAAATCCTGGACACAACTTTCCCAGTTATGTTTTCCCTTGCAAAACAAGCCATGGGACCCACAAAGTGGGTATTGATAATTTCCAATATGCTTGGGGTAGGAGACCCAAAAAGTTGCCAAACTTATCTTTGATTTCCTGAATCTGCACTTTCCTGACATAACTAGCAAGCCATGTTCTTTAAACAGCTTTTCCTTGCATCTCTAAGGTTGTGCTGTGCCTTTACTTCTCCTCTGCCTTAGGCCTTGTCTGGGGCATGTTTGAGACTGAGGCTGCTAGCCACACCTGTATGAAACTGTTTCACAGATCCCATCCCCTGTGATCTATGTTCTCTAATCAACCTTCACAATCTTCACTTGGTCTTAAACCCCCTTTACTTGGGGACAGCTGCCTTTCAACAAGTTGTTCCCCACCATTCCAGGAAGGCACTGTGTCTCTAAATCCACCCCAGGCCTTCCTCTGCCAGAGGCAGTGTTAAAACAGAGGCTGCCCTTAACTTTTTGGAATGGGTGGATTTAATCTGTCCACATTTCCCCAAGAAACAATTCAAACCCCTCCCATCTTCCTCTACTCCTGGGCTTGGGGCAAGAGAAGTAGATGGAGATGCCTCTTTGTACTTGGCAGGTTTAAACTGTTTGTGTTTTTCCAAGAAACTGCTCAAACTTCAACTCACTCCAGCTATGGTTGGATGGAGAGTGGGCCACTAGTGGTCTTCTGGTCTGGGCTCACTGACACTGAACTTGTTGCCCCTAGAAACTGATCAAATTCTGCCTACCTGCCATTCCATGCTACGGTGGGTTCAAGGCAGAGGCTGGAGATGCCTTTCTGTGTTGGTTGGGTTTAAACTGTCCCTGTTTCTCAAAGAAACTGCTCAAACTTCATCTCAATCTCCCCTGCCATTGGTGGGGCTGGAGTAGGTGACACTAACAGTCTTTTGGTCTGGGCTGGTGGAAACTGACCTCACTGCTCCTAGAAACACATCAAATTCCACCCACCTTCTTCTCCTGTCAGGGATAGGGTCAGAGAAGTGGTTGGAGACACCTTTCTGTTCTGGGCGGGTACAAAGTGTCCACATTTCCCCAAATAACTGCTCAAATTTCAGCCATCCCCCTCCCCAGCTAGGACAGGGTTGTAGCCAAAGTCCCTCTGTTTTCCAGTGGACCCTGCTTCCACTCCTGCTAAGTGCATAGTTAAAATAGAGACTGCCAGCTTCTTTTTGACTTTGGCAGCTGAATTTTCCTATAGATGTAGTCACAGTCTATATCTAGCATTGCCCCACTTCCTTAATTTTGGGGATAGAGCTTCTAATTCTACCCTAGGAGTGGTCCCTGAGGTGGCCCACCATGCTAGTGCGGAATGGGCACCAGCCTCTGCTATGTGGAGGGATCTACTCACGAATTTTCACTGCATATTTTCAGTCTACTACTTGTGCTCTTCCCTGGATGATGTACCTGTTCTGCTCTCTGGAACCCCCCAAACAGGAGAGTTAGACAGGTCCTAGCTATTTACAAGCTTCCCTGAAGGATAAGCTGACTCTTAGAACTCCTTACTCTCCTGTCATCTTGGATTGTCTCCCACAAAGGATTATTAATACTATTTAATATATGGAGATTTTCTTCAAAATGAGGATATCATGTGCATTAGCATGTTTTTTCCAAAGAAATTGAACCCAACATAATGTGTGTGCATATGTATTTGTCTGTGTATATGTATGTATATTCATATATGTATATGTATTTTTTTAGATTTCTTTTAAAGAATTGGCTCATGTGATTGTGGGAATTGGCAAGTCTAAATTCCATAGGAAAAGCTGGTAGGATGAAAATTACAGTAAGAGTTGATGTTAAAATCTTAAGTTCGAAATCCATAGATGAGTCCACCAAGTTGGAAACTCAGATGGGAGTAGAAGGATTAGTCTTGAGGCAGAATGTCTTCTTCTTTTAGAAACCACAGTTCTTGCTCTTAGGTCCCTCAACTGAGTGGATGAGGACAACTCACATTATCCAGGGTCATCACATTTACTTAAAGTCAAATGCTTATAAATGTGAAAAACATCTATCTACAAAATACCTTCACTGCAACATTTAGGGCCATGTTTGACCAAACAACTGGACACCATAATCTAGTCAGGGTTCTCCAGAAAAACAGAATCAACAGGAGACGTGTGTGTATTCGTATTTGAATAAATAAGATATATATTATAAGAATTGGCTCATGTGACCATGGAGATTCACAAGCCAAAATTTTATAGAGCAGACTGGTAGCTGGAAACTTTGAAAAAAGTGATTCTATCAAGCATTAACTATATTATATCCCTTCAGATATAATTTGTGTATCATTTATAATATCTACTAGCTTATCAATATGTTATCTATCCTTTATCATAAAAAAACCATGCTATTATTTATTTTTAAATTAATATATTTTAAATAAAATATTATATATCAGTTTATGATGTAGTAACTTGTGATAGAAAAATGAATGCTTCTGCTAAAAACAATTATGAAAAACAGATAAAAACACAAAAATCCTTCTAGAGAAAGGCAATGGGAGAACTTCTGAAGCAAAGAAGACTTGGGGTAGATTCAAAAGAAAGACAAACCATATGAAACATTGAACTGATATTCCTCACCTACTTTTTCCTTTAGGATATTGGGTGTTTCTGGGTCCAAGGCAATAGTCTGAGGATTCTGATATTAAAGGAATGGTGAGGAACTAAGACCAAGGTTTTGCCCATTTCCTTCAAGACGTTTGATGAATTCTGAATCTGCACAGGGCAGGAGGCCCATTATCCATGCAGTTGGGAGTTTTTGACAACTTTTTGTTACTGAGAAGTTAAGGATTAGAATTTTGAAATTACCAAGGGAGCAGTCATGGGAAACACTTAAAATTATTGTTTAGAATCTGTGACAGTTTGAAGTTCTTTTATGAATCCAAAGAAATAAAAAGAATATGTTTATGAACTAGACACTTTTGATTGGGCTACATCAGTGAGGCACGACTCAGTTTGAGTCTCTGCCCTCTTGCTGGGTCTTATATAAATGGAGACTTATTTTGGAAAAATGTCAGAGAGGACTTGAGGATTTCAAGGAACCAAAGCCTGAACATGAAGCTCCCAAGATGCTGGGCACATAGAGCAGCTCAAGGCTGAAGAGAGGAGTGATATGCCTAATAGCCCACAGCTGAACTCAGGAAGAAAGCAGAGCAGCTGAGACTGAGAGAGGAGGCCTAGAAAAAGAAAAGCCCAAAGACATATGCCTGGTTGCCCACAGCTGAGCTCCAGGAAACAGCAGATTCTGGAGTGGAAGGCAGGGACCTTAGCAGAGATCAGTGGCCATCTGGCTTTACCACATGGCAGGACATCAGCATCACCAGTAGCTGACTTTGGTGAGAAAGCATCTCTGCCTATGCCTTAATTTGGACATTTCATGGCCTCAGAAGTGTAAACTTTTATACTAAATAAAATTCTCATTATAAAAGCCAACCCATTTTTGTTACTTTGCATTGACAGCCCTGTGGCAAACTAAGACAGAACCCCTATAGGAATATACTATGGGAGAACATTGATAAAATTGCAAACCAGTCACTTTCCTGCTCAATTGCTGAGTGGATTTAAGTAATCAATTTTCACTTTATTGATTCATTTTTAAAATATTATATCCTTTGTTGTACTTTTCTTTTGGTGCATAAAAATGACCACACATTTAGTAGTTTAAAACATCACCAATTCATTAATTAAAAGTTCTGTGGGTCAGAAGTCTGGAATGATGTTGCTGGGTTTTCTGTTCAAGATATTAAAAGGCTAAAGTAATGGTGTTTTCCAGACTAAGGTATTATCTGGAAGCACATTATTATTGACAGAATTCAATTCCTTGAATCTGTAAGTCTGAGGTCCCGCATTATCAGAAGGCAGAAACCAAGTTCCTTGATTGAGCCACTCTGTATTCAAACCAACAATGAATGGTGTGTCTAATTTTTCTCATGCTTTGAATCTCTGACTTTCTTTTCTGCAACCAACCTGAAAAATCTCTCTGCTTTTAAAGGGCTCATTTGATTAGACCAGGCTCATCTAGATAATCTCCCATGTTAAGGTAAATTGTGCCAAATACAACCTAATAATTAGAAGTAAAATCAGTTATAGTCATAATCCCAAGGATTATGCAGGTTATGTAAAGTAAATCTTGGGAACATCTTAGAATTCTACTTAACAAATTTCATGCTTTGCTCCCCAGCCATTTACATTCTCCCAAATGAAATATATATATATCACATTCCAAGGTCCAGAAAACTCTCATCCTATTACAGCATCATTTCAAAGTTCAAAATCTCATTATCTGAGTCATTTAAATCAGGGAATCCATTAAGGACAACTTCTAGGGTAAATTCCTCCCCCATCTATAGATCTAAAAAAATTAAAGAGACAACTTACCCATCACTGAGTGAGAATTAAAACTCAGGCAGTAGCCTGTGATGGTTAAACTATGAAGGTTAAGGCCTGGGCAGTGGTCCAACTGCTGGATCACAGAGTTTCAGCACACATCTTCCCAAGGCACAGCAGAAATGATTTTGAGGAGTTACATTTTGTGTTCCTTCTGTGTAACATTTGAGTGATAACAGTAATGTATGAATAACCCTGCAAATAAGGAACAGCCATGGTTGCTTGCCTGTTTGTCTGGAGCAGACTGCAGCTGTGTCAGTATGAACAAACTTCCCTCTCCAGCTAAGTTTTTCTTCCGCCTACCTCCCTCACGGGCTCCCGAGGTGGACGCAGTGCACAAATGGCGTAGCCAGCAGGATTTGACGTGTTCTCCCACTGCTCCCCCAGTTGAGGAGGTAGGGAGTATGGACCCTGGATGGTCCCTGCTGTGTGTGTTGGCTGGTGTAGTAGGGTGATTATCTCAGTGGTGTATGTGTCTGGATGTGACACCCACCAATGACCTCGCAGCACTGCTAGGTGTCCTGCAGCAGGCTGAGTTGGCAATATGGGATATGAAGCCTCACGCTGCTGCTGTGTGGGTGGGATGTGTGTTCCTGTCTTTGTTACAAGAAACATTGAAACAGGAGAGGGAAATTCACCAGTTGAGTGAGCAACTGCAGCAGTTGCGTGTGTGGCTGGAGTGCCAAGACACGTCAGTTCGTAGTAGTTTGCATGAGGAAGAAAAGATAGATCCCATCTGACAAGCTCGTCTGGTCATGACACAAAAGGTGAAGCATGATCAGGGCACGGGGCAAGGGGGATAGCCCATTGGGCAGCCCCATGTAGTCCAGCACACTGTGTACTGTCCCTATATGCAGTCAGAACTGGTTGAATTGGGACAGCAATTTTGGCAGAAGCCAGGAGAATCTATAGCTGCATGGCTGCTTCATCTGTGGGATGCAGGTGTGGGTGGCATTGTGTGCTCCGGGACTCAGATAAAGAAGTTAGCATCACTTACTGGCCATCCTCTGCTGCACCAACGTCTCTTAAATGCATGGTGGCATCCTGGGGGAAACCCCAATCACACATTGATGGAGTGGCTCCAAACAGCTGTTCATATGGTCTGGAATGATGCAGGAGAGTTGCCAGACTCAGCGAGTAGATGGACTATGTATGCTAACCTTGTGCAGGTGGTCCAGTAAATGGGTATGCGCAGTGCTGTCTTTAACCCTAATAACCAGGGACCTGATGCCGAGAGGTTTATGAGTCGAATGAGGGACCTGCTCGTGAAACATGCTACTGCTCCCTTGTTTGGGTCCATGATGGCTATCTTGACCCCCCTGTATGTGGGACACCTGATACGTGAAGTGACAGCTATGATGGCTAGTCTTGGTGAGACCGAGAGCCAGTGGGCCAAAGTTCATCCGGTGGCAACAGGGGGAGACACACCCCGGTTTTGTAAAACAGCTAAGCCTGCAGGCCGGGACTATAGGAGAGATCCTGTGAAGATCACACGGATACAAATGTGGAATGATTTGGTGGCCACTAGGGTAGACCCAACTAAAAGAGATGGGCAACCAAACGTGGTCTTGTTAGACCTTTGGAGACAGCTAGAATCTGGTCAGCAGTGAACAGGAAGAGACCAGAAACTGCAGCAGGTCAGGGAAACTGTGCAACTCAGTGATTACCTGCTAGAGGACCCCGGGAACTCCACGGAGCCAGTGTTTACCTTCACATAGGATGAAGGTCGAGGCGTCTTAGAGGGGACCCTTGGAAAGACCGGAGGCCCTGCGTGGAGCTGGCAAACTACTGGTCCCCACAGAATGTACAGCGTGTTTTGGCCCTTGTGGACACAGGTGCAGAATGTACCCTTCTTTATGGGCAACTGGATAAATTCACAGGCACCTATGCCTATGTGGACGGTTATGATAATACCAGACAAGTCACCTTGTAGGTCGTCCAGACAAAGGTGATGTTGGGAATTGAACTGTTGCCCCTGTAAATGTACTCTGTGTGCATTTCTACTGTCCTACAGTATATACTGGGTATATAGATGTGTTAAGAAACTTGACCCTGCAAACCAGTATTGGTGAATTCTGTCTATGAGTACAGACAGTGAAACCTGTGGTGCAGACGCATGCTAAACATGCCACCGTTGTGTTGCCTGAACCCTGCAGGACAGTGACCATAAAGCAGTACAGTTTGCCAGGAAGGCATGAAGAAATACCAGCAACTATTAAAAAACTCGTCAAGGTACAAGTCCTCCGTGAGGCCTGGAGCCCATTAAATGGTCTGGTGTGGCCCATCGTAATCCTGATGGGAATTGGCGTATGACTGTTGACTATGGAGAGCTCAACAAGGTGGTTCCTCCTTTACATGCAACTGTGCCTTCTATTCTTGACCTGATGGATACTTTGACTTTGACACTGGAAACTTATCATTTTGTTTTGGACTTGGCAAATGCCTTTTTCTCCATTGTCATTACTGATGAAGTGCAAGATCAATTTGCCTTCACCTAGGAGGGCTGATGGGGACTTCTACTGTATCTCCCATGGGCTATGTTCACAGCCCCACCATTTGTCATGGTTTAGTGGCTTAAAGACCTAGAAAAGTGGCAACATGCCGATACTGTTCTGGTGTATCATTATATTGATGATTTAATGCTAACCTCGGACTCTCTTGCACAATTTGCAAGGGTCTGGGTTGTCTGTCAAAGTCTTGGGTATTGTATGGTCAGGTAAGACAAAAGTAATTCCTGAAGCAGTAATTGATAAGATTCAAGCTTTCCCACACCCCACAGCAATGAAACAGCTGCAGACATTTTTGGGTCTCCTAGGCTACTGGCGAGTGTTTATTCCCTAATTGGCACAGGTCCTAAAGCCTCTATATAAGTTAACAAAGAAAGGAGGTGAATGGGATTGGACTGACAAGGCCGAGCAGGGCTTCATACAAGCTACAAGACCTGTTTAAGAAGCCCAAACTTTGTTAGTGGCCGACCCTAGCCGCCCATTTGAATTAGATGTGCACATTACAAAAGAAGGCTAAGGTTGGGTTTTATGGTAATGGACTGAGCAGCTGCAACAGCCAATAAGATTTTGGAGTCAGCTATGGAGATGAACGGAGAAGCGCTATAGTCTCATAGAAAAGCAATTGGCAGCCGTGTGCACTGCCACACAGCTTACTGAAACCATAACCCGGGAGGCCCTGGTAAAGATATTTACAACCTACCCTATAAAAGGATGGTTGCAGAATTGAATCTTCCGGCCACGAAGTGGCATGGCCCAGATGGCAACACTGGTTAAGTGGGGGGCCTGTTTGGAAGAGAGAAGCATGTTTGCTTCGAGTCCACTGAGTAAAGAGTTGCAACAAATTTTAGGTCCCTTAACGTATGCTGGGACACTGGACCCAAAGACCCCCTTGCAAGTCCCCATGAGAGAAGTTTCCCCATACAAAGCCAGGGTAGGTACAGTGCTAGAGCAGGCATGGTATACTGATGGAGCCAGCCGAGGACAGGCAGCTCAATGGACTGCCGTAGCAGTCTGCCCTCTAACTGATACTATTTGGTATGAATTAAGGTTTGGTCAAAGCAGCCAATGGGCTGAATTGAGAGCCATGTGGCTCATTGTGGACCGTGAAGCCGGTGCCTTAGTGACATGTACTGACAGTTGGGCAGTATTAAAAGGTCTTACACTGTGGCTTCTGTATTGGAAGCACATGGATTGGTCAGTAACCCATCGGCCCCTGTGGGGACATTCCATGTGGCAAGACCTATGGGAATGGGATGGGGGTTGTCTAAAGAAGTGACAGTGTAGCATGTAGCGGCTCACTGCCCCCTTTTGCATCCAGGCAATGATGAAGCATATCAGTTACCTAAGCTTACCTTGCAGGTAAATAGTGCTCAGGACGCAGCCATGTGGCTGCACCAAAATCTCCTACATGGTGGAGTTCCCATGATGATGAAGGCTGCATGCCTTTGGGGTTTAGCTGTGGACACAGAGGCCACTGGACAGCGTGTCATACGTGCCCCCAATGTTCCCTGTTACCTCAGAGGCCACTGCCCTGGACCATGAGTCAAATTGAGTGAGGATGTATCCTGGTCACAATATGGCAAGTAGATTTTTTGAGCCCTTACCCTTGAGTCGACAGTGCTGATATGCTCTTACAGCCATTGACATGGCCACGGGCCTTCTTTATGTGTATCCTGCTCCCCAAGCAACCCAAGCTGTGACTGTGCGAGCATTACAACAGCTGTGTACCATGTATGGCCGGCCATT
>JAQZBX010010802.1:0-20038 GCA_029593785.1 Cabassous unicinctus
TAATAAATGACAAAACCTGACCATTCCCCATAGGCTCTTTGACAGGGCTTCTCAGCTGCTATTTCCTGCACACACTTGACAAACACAACTCCAATTTCCCACAATCCCCAAGAAGCTGAGGTGGAGCCTGATGGCTTCATACATCTCACAGACCACGACCTGAGCCATGGTTCAGCTGGCTGATAGACCAAGTGGCTGACGGGGCCAGCAGCACCAGCGATTTCTCCCGCCATTCCCTGATGTGGAATCAGCTGCCCCTTGCCACACATCTGTCCAGCACTTCCTTATATAAGTAAGTACCCTACATGCTGTCCTGGAAAAGGTGAGGCAAGTTACTTTACACCTGGAAAGGGTCAGAAAAAGAGAAAATAATGAAAGTGAGAAAGCTGCTCATTGCACAGATCTCTCACACTTCTAGACCACATTGTGGCTGAACTTGAATTACAAAGTGGAGATCTAACAAAGCCTTTATGGTTCATTTTATTGCAATTATTGATAGTAGTTTAATTAAAAAAAAAAATTGGAGGACAATGCTAAGCTGAATAGGATGCTGGGATGACAGATATAAACTGAGAAAGTCCCAAGTATATCAGGCCCATTCCAGGTTACCTAGGACATATGGTAATCCTGCGAATAATTGATATAATGAATGAGAAGGAGTACATTCTACAGATCTGCAGAAATTAAGATAATGGTTATCTGAAATTTTAGTTGAAATGGACAATTTCCTAGAAATAAAAACAATTTACCCAATTGACGAATGGATAAATTAAAAGTGGTGTATATGTATGATGAAACATTATTTAGCTGTAAGAAGAAATGAAGTTTTGTTGCATGAGACAACATGGATGAAACTTGAAGACCTTATGTTAAGTGAAATTAGTCAGACACAAAAAGACAAATATTGTATGATCTCACTAATAGCACCTAATATAATGAGCAAACTCATGGAGTTAATCGCTAGAATATCAGTTACCAAGAGAGAGAATGAGGGTAGAGGATGGGGAGCTGAGGCTTAATTTGTGCAGAATTTTTCTTTCTTTTTTATTTTCAGGTAGTGGGGCCGGGGAATGAACCCAGGACCTTGGAAGCCAGCACCCAACCACCGGCTCCTGAGTCATTTTTTTTTTGTTTTGTTTTTTTTTAGGTTTGTTTGTTTGTCTGTTTTTTTATTGTTGTTTTGTTTTTAGGAGGTACCAGGGACCCAAACGAGACTTCATACATGGGAAGCAGGCGCTTAGCTATTTGAACTGCTATTTGGTTGATTAAACAGCTTTTTGGTTGATTGTATGTGTTTGGAAGTGGATAGAGGTGATGGTAGCATGTTATCATGAGTGTAATTAACAGTGCTGAAATGTGGGTGTGATTGTGATTGAAAGGGGAAGTTTCGGGTCATGTATGTCTTTAGAAGGAAAGCTAGAATATGAAACATGGGACTGTATAAAATAGTGAACCCTGTTGTGGACAATGAATGTGGTTAATAGTACAAATTTAAGAATGTTCCTCCATGAACTGGAACAAATATACATTACTATTACAAGGTGTTAATAATAGGGAGGTATGGGGGGAAAATACACCTAATTCAAATATGGACTATAGTGAATAGTAATGTATTAATATTCTCCCATCAGTTGTAACAACGGTACCACAATTAATGCTAAGAGTCAGTAATGGGGGCCATAAGGGTTATGGGGTTTTTCTTTTTGGAGCAATGAAAATGTTCTACAATTGATTGTGGTGATGAAAGCACAATTCTGTGATTATACTGGTTTTACACTTTGGATGGATTATAGAGTGTATGAATAAAACTGCTTTTAAAAAAACAAACAAAAAACAATTTACCAAAACTGATACAAGTGGAAATAGGAAATATGAGGAATCTGTAATTTAAAGTTTTCTCCCAAAGTAAATTCCAAGCCCAGATGGCATCATTAATGAATTTTACACAAATATGTGAGGAAGAAATAATGCCAATCTCAAAAATTCTTCCAGAGAATAAAAAAAGAGAATATATTCCCATTAGCATTTTATGAGGCCAGGAAAACTTTAATACCAAAACCTAACAAAAAACATTGCAAAAAAAGAAAAAATTGCAAGATAATCTCACTTATGAACATAGATGGGATAAAACCTAAACAAAATATTAGCAAAAAAAAAAAAAAAAAAAAAATCAGCAATATATACACCATGATGAAGTAGGATTTCTTCCAGGAATGCAAGGTTGACTTAACATATTGGAAAACCATTTATTATAATCTACTGCATTAACAGAACAAGGAAGAAAAATCATGCAATTATCTCAATAGATGAAGAAAAAGTGTTTGATGAAATCAAATATCTATACATGTGTTTTTTTTTAAGAACCTCTTAGCAAACTAGAAATAGAAGGGAACTTCCTTAATCTAATAAAAGCTAATCATAGAAAATCCACAGCAAACATCATATTTAATAATGAAATAATCAAAGCTTTCTTCTAGAGATGGGAAATAAGGATATCCACTGTCACCATTTCTATTCAGCGCTGTCTTGGAGGTCTCAGACAGAGCACTAAGGCAAGGAAAAGAAAGCTAAAGATTGGAAAGGAAGACATTTTTATAAGATATGGTTATATTTTTAGAAAACCCAAAATAACCTGTAGATAATCTAAAAATGAGCATAAATAAGTGAATTTAGCAAGGTTAATATGCAAAATGCAATTGTGTTTCCACATAGCGACAGAGTTAGAAAATAACTTTTTAAAAATCCTTTAAATAGTATTTTAAAAGTTAAACATCTAAGAAGACACAATATAATATAGACATGACTTCTAAGCAAGAAATTAGAAAATATTGAGAGAAATTAAATAAATGGAGTGATATTGATATCACTATGTTCATTGGAAGGCCTGATATTGTAAAGATGACAATTCTCCCCCAAGTAATCTGTAGATTTAATGCAATCCCAATAAACATTTAAAAATTTTTTGTGGAAATTGAAAAACTGACACTAATATTTATATGGAAGTGCAATGCATTTAAGAAGAGCCAGGACAAGCTTGTAGGAGAAGAATGAGTTAGGAGGACTTGTTCTATTGGCTATCAAGGTTTATTTAAAAGCTGCAGTAACTGAGATAGTGGGTATTGATGTAAGAAACAGATCAATGGAACAGAAGAGAGGTGCCAGAAATAGATTCCCACATGTATAGACACTTGATGTATGACACAAATAGTACTGCCAAACAATAGAAGAAAGATGGCCATTTCATTAAAGGATGCTGGGTCAATTAAATATCCATACAGAAAAAGTAAAGTAAAATCTGACCCCTACCTCATACCATACACCAAAATAGTTCCCAGGTGGATTGTAGATCTAAATATGAAAAGCAAAACAAAGGTTTTTGAATAGAACATAGGAAACATCTTAAAGATATTGGGGTTGGGAAAGATTTTTAAAATAGGACCCTAAAAGCACTGTCCACAAAGGGAAAAATGATAGATTTGATTTATTAAAACTCAAAAATTCTATTCATCAAAATACTGAAAAGGGAAGCAAGTGTGGCATCCTGGGATGTTAGCTGTGCAGTAAGTGAGAGGGTAACTAATTAGTCCCAATTTGAGTAGTAACACTGAGGATAGCACCAGTATTTTTGAAAAATAGAACTGTTGGAGAATCTCGATTTATTTGACAAAATTGAGAGGACTTACAGCTTCAGCAGAGAAATTGGGGGTTAGTTTTGGTAAGTACCTGAAAACAAAGCAAATAAAAAATGAAGAAATGTAATATTCCGGGAGCAAAAATACACAGTAGGTTACCAGAAAGGAAACATAATTAAATACTACTTCCTGGTTCGTATGTGAACAATATTTACAAAATCATAATGTAGTAAAGACGATCATGAATATTGTACTATGATTATATTTAGAGGAAGAGATAGGGAAATAACTAAATTCCCGTCTTCCAAGGTAGTAGGATAGTGTTCTTTGCTCTCTTCTCCACAAGAGGGCGCAAGGTGAATGAGGTTTTCATTGGACTGTTTTCATGGCTGGCTTTGGCTACCACCTGCAGAAGACGACCTACTTTCCGTTTTGGTAGAGTTGACAAATTGACGTTAATATAAAAATAAGCATCTTTAAGTCCAGGGCGTTATACAAGGGATACCCAGAGGTATAAGTCGTGATTCAAAGCACCCACAAGATAACTGATTCGTGCTAAGGGCCCAAGGAGTCCCACAGAAAATGAGTTGGGCCTGTTCCTGCAGAGAAGTCTGACCCGTGGTGGGGGAGGGAGGGGGTGGGGCGGGGTGAGGGGCATAGTTGGCTGTAATGGCAATGAGGCATTTCGACTTGCTGTGGGCATGGGAGAGACTGTGCATGAGGAAATCAATTATGGGGCACTGAGGGCCTGGGACGGCTGAGGGAATGTAGGAAATAGTACACGAGAAGACTAGGGAGCCATGGGGGAAAGGCGAAGGTTTCCTAGCCAAACTGCTTCCAACGCTGGGCTAATTCCAAGGTCTCCTCTCTTGTTTAAGCACCCCAACATCTCTTACAAATTCATCTAGTACCTTCCGCTCCTCTTCTCCCTTCTGCACCCCTTGCATCCTGCTCTGTTCCATCATGGTCCCATGGCCTTCACCCTCCCCAGGCAGGCCTTTCTATCCCTCCCATGGCTTTCCCCCCTTCCCCATGGGATTCACCACCCCACCCTGCTCCCTTCTCAAGGCTATACCTTCTCCTCACAGGGGCCATTTTTCTTGTCTAGGACACTTTCCTATTAGAGACCCGTTTTCTTTCAGGCCTTGCCGCCTTATCTGAGGGCTTGTTCTCAAATATCAAGCCCAGGCTGCCTTCCTACCCAGGACCTCAGAGCCTCTAACCTACTTCCCTCCCTGGTCTTAACCCGTTTCACCTCTTGAGTGTCCCTGGCCTCTAGGCCTCTTTTCTTCTCCTGACCCACTCCTCTTCCAACACCAGGATTGCTGCCCTGTTAGGCTTGCTTCTTCCCTGGTCTCTAGTCTGTCTCCAGGTCAGTTCCCCTCTCTTGGGGCCTGGGAGTGGACTGACCGTCAGGGCCTGTGGGCTCTCACAGGAACCGCTAACGCTGCTTTCACAGCCTCCCTTTCCTTTTGTAGCCTTGTCTGTGCTCTGCCCTTGGCATTTGCACCTACTTCTACAAGGCTTTTCAAAGCAATGACTTTGCTCTTGTACTCTGAACTTGAAAAATGGAGCTGTGCACTCTCTTTCAGATGCTCGACCTAGTTGTTAACATTGAACTTGTTGACTACATGGTGTAATGGGGTAATGGAAACCACAGCAGACCACAGTCGTAAAGCACAGGCCCTCCTGCTGCTGCCCTTCTGGGTCTGAGTACCTGGGGCAAGTGACCGTATCTTTCAGAGCCTCAGTTTCTTTGTAAATTGTGGCATGCTAGTAATTATCTCATAGGGGTGTCCTGAGAAATGAAGAAGGTAATGCGTGTAAAGGGTTAGCAAAGCTCCAGATACTCAGGAAACACTGAAACATTGAACTATTATGATGATGATTATGATTACTATATTACTGAGAAACTTGAGCAGAATTGCAAAGGGGGGGATGAATGATCTCCAAGAGGCTCCTTCAAGCATTTTTTTCTAAGTTTATCAAATGTTACTTGCCATCCATGCTCGTCGTTTTTTTAGAACTCAATCCTTATAGCTACTCTGAAGAAGAAAAGGGAGATTACCGCACAGGCTGTTCCATGAATCTGCTCCGGTTACTTCTCACTCGGCACTCAGCCCCACACGCCCTCTGTGCCTGCTTTGCAGTTGAGGCTGGAAGCCCCCCTGGGACTGGTCTCTGTCTGGTCAGCCAGTGGGAGGCACTGGTGGAAGGGAGCTGGAGCCAGCTGCTTAGGCTCTGATCACTCGCCCCTCCCAAGCGAGCAGCAGCCCAGGGTGCCTCTGGCACCGCAGCAACGGGCAGCAGCAGGTTCTTTGCTTCTAGCTAACCCTCATCTTTTTTACCATTCTGGCATCCCGCACCCCCGGCCCTTCCAACGTCTTGCTAAACAATTCTTTGCACTAAATTCCTCTCCGCTTTTTCAATGGATATTGTGGTCTCACCACCTGGGAAGTCAATCCCAGCCAGTTGGGGCATACAGGCCAAACCCAAGAAGTAACCATCTCTGCTCACATCCAGGTTTCTAGGTGTTAATATGAGCCAAAGGACCCCGTGCTGGTGGCCATGACATACCACCTGGTGTGTATACAAACATACTCATTTCTATTCTGGAGGAAAATCTCCTACAGACTGCTAAGGGGCACCCTTTCTGGGTCTGCGGGCAGGGCTGAGCCTTCAGTGGTGTGTTAAACCTATCAGGCTGCCTATTTCTCCGTAGGCATGTGTTTCCTGGCTTTTTGCTGCCTTCCTGCTCTAGAGCAACAGCAGCCTTGAATGAATAAACGCCTTCGTTTATTGCATGTGCAGCCAGGCATGACAGGACTTAAAACGGAGCTATAGTCGTCTCAGCTTGGGAGGAATGACCGGTGCTGCATTCCCAAGTGGTGTTCAAGATGACCTTACAAGGTTTCCAAAAACTGGTTTGGGGACCTTAGCTGTCCCTCCGACCTCTGGCCTAAAAAAGAGGTTTAAAAGGCTAAAAAAGAAAAGAGAAGAAAAAAAGCTGGAGATGAGAAAGGAATTTTGGTGCGTGTTGTAGGGGGGCTGATGCCTGGCTTCTGCTGTGCCAGGAGGAAGGAGGGGTGGCTGCACTGGGGACCTGCTGTCCCACAGGTTGCAGGGGCAGAGGGAATGTGGGAGGGTTTCCCAAGGACCAGGCTTAGGCCGCTCAAGTGAGAAAGCTGAATATCAAGTCATTTGTTATTCTCTCCAAGAAGGCTCTGCCTGAGCAAACAACCACAGCAGAGTAAGAGCCGAGACTCCATCAGATACATAAGGCTGAGGAAGGTGTCTTGAAGGACCAGCTGGAAAGAGATGGCTGGAGACTAGGGGGTCTCTTAAAAAAAACACCTCAGGGTGGAAAGAATTTGCTTTTACAGAGAGGGCCCAGGCTAGATCACTAAAAATTCCAAGTGGTATGGGATATTTCCTGCTCCACCCTCATAACCTCCACCCCGGGTGGGGTAAAAAACCACAGCAAAGGGTGGAGCTAAAGCAATAAAAGTGCTTACAAGGAAAAAAAGAAGGGAAATGTATTAGGCCCTTTCCCTCTGTGGGTGACTGGTCTGCCGTGGACTCCAGCACACAGAGAAGGGGAGCCCAGCCCATGCATGAAACTTAGTTGGTTATGACACTTTAATGACTATACTTATCATGGCTAAAGGACATTTTGTTACCCATAAGTCACCAGAAAAATTTTAGTTGCTGACAAAGATTTTATTCAGAGGACAAGGAAGAATTAGCCCGACTGTAGAAGAAATGAATGACATTTTGTGATCCTACCTCCAGCAAGTCCATTTGCTCCATGTAAAAATGATGTGAGCAATTCTTTGGCAGAGTTAAGAATTCAATGGGGTGGTTCATTTGAGGCTATTCAGAAAGCAGCACGGTGGGCTTCATGTTGGTGCAGGATCTTGAGACCAGCAGGGTTTCTGCCTGTCCCTAGGGGCAGAGGGCTTTTGCTTCTACCCTTCCCCCAGAAGCAGTGGCTCTGCCTGGCTGTGAGGTCCCTTCACACCTGCCCTCAGGTCAAGGCTGGATGGCTTGGTTAATCTGCACTGGGGTTTGCCCCAAAGGAGCGAGGGTGCAAGACAATTAAGAACATAAGCAGGCAAGTGGTGAGGTGCTGGACCCTAGATGGCATCCAAGCCGGGTGAGGAGGAAGTGAGACTCTGACCCTCCAGTCAACGCCCTGTGCATGGAAGTGTTGGAGCTGGGATTCTGGAGTAAGTGGGCAGGAACAATAGGAGATGGTGGTGACAGAACAGTAGGCTTCCAATCAAGCATTTGAAAGAGGCACATTTACTTGTGAAAATAAGATCTAGGGTTAGGCTGTGGGATCAAGGGGAGTTGAGGTGTTGCTAAGAGAGAGAATGGCTGCCATTGAGTGTGGGAAACTCATTGCGCGATACTGAAATGACAGGAGTGACCAGCCATGTGAGTGCTGAAGTCGGCCCTGAGTGAGGAGGGGGAGTGGGAAGTGAGACGTCAGCCACAAGGAGAGACATGGGAAGCCTTCAGGGCGTGAACTTTGGGGCTCAACTTCAAGGGAGGAGAAATGGAGTAGAAATGAATTTGGATGGTTGGAATGACTGGAATACTGCAGGGTAGTATCCATTTATTGAACCCTAGTCCTCTCACCACTACACACACGGGCGTGCAGCTTGAGCTGACCAGCCTGGACCAGTACAGGGCAGACTGGCCCCCCATCCTCACACCCCACCTCCACCACTGATGTGCTCCCAGGGCCTTTGGGTGTGTTGTTCTGCACAGTGAGCTAGGGATGGCCTGAAGGCCTGATCCAATCAGGGGCTTTCTCCTCAGCAGCGCTCTGTCCCGTGCTTCATCTGGAGTTGAGAATTAGTTACTGGCACAGGGGCTGGCAAAGTGCCACATCAGTGCTCTCCAGTGGCACTTTGTGCTTGACGGGGTTGAGTGGGGCTGGCGTGAATGGCCCTAACCTTATATTCCTCTGCAGGAATCCCTGCCCACCTGTAAGAATTTGCAAACTTCAATTCACAGATACTCACTGAGTGCTCATGTTGGGTGAGGTTCTTTGTTGGCTGCTTCAAGGGGCCAGTAGCCCTGCCTTCAAGAAACCTACACATCGGCTGACAAAAGGCTTGTGTATGAGTCATATGGTCATAGCAAAATGAAGTGTGAACTACCAGTTTATGTATAAGGGGCCAGCAGGGGATGGGAAGGTGGAAGACTTCTTGGGAAAGGGAGCTTCAAGCTAGGTTGGGAAGGAGTCTTACAAGAAGGGAGATTTCAAGACGGAGCTTGACACACAATGCAGTGGTTGTTAATAGGTCTTTGGTGTTTGAACCACCAGCCAAAGAAGGGCAGTGTCCTGTTTCTTCTCTATACCGCATACACATGGGGAAAGCAAACTGAAACGAATGCATCTGAATGGTTCTTTTCCCCCAGGGAGGGGAATTTTGAACTGTTATAAAGTCATGCTCCTCTTGGCAACTGAAACAAACTTATTCAGCATTCTGGTTTGATACATTGCACCATGCTTAGATGAAATATCAGAGGTTATAATAATGTGTCTGTGGGAACATCTTGTGTTGCCTATTTTACATTTTCCCTGTTTTGAATCCTAAGTGCTATTGACACATCAGTGTGAGGCATTACACCTGGCAGTAGCAGGCACATCCGAGATTTCCCACTCTCCTCCAGGTGACTTAATTCTCCTTGCCAGCATCCAAGGCCTGGCACAGGCCTCTGATTTATTTACAGTCTCCATTCTTCATTCCCAGCCTTCCATCAGTGGTGGGGTCAGCAAAGCCGCAGGAGCCCATGTGTTTTCCTGGAAGAAGAGAAGGGGCCAGGGACAAAGCCCCAGGAATTTCACAAAACAGGAAGGGAACAGAAGGAGGGGACAGAAAGAGAGGAGAAGGAGTGGCAGAGAAGTAGAGGAAGAGAAGGGGTGGCTCTGCAGTGTCAGAAACTGCCTGGCACTGCCAAGCAGGATGAGACCTGAAGAGCTACAGCTGGAGCTGAGAAAGCCTCTCAGGAAGTGTGGGTGTGGGACAGAAAAGCCAGATTGCAATCAGGCAGGTGTGAGGAAATGGAGGGAGCAAGTGTAGACAGTTCTTTCAAGATTGGCTGAGAAAGGGCTGGGAGAGATGGGGCAATAACTGCTGGGAGGGTGTGTTTATGAGCGAGATGTGAGCATGACAAAAAGCCCCCATTTTGTTTGAATGTTCTTTGGTTGTAGCAGGTTAAAGCCAGTATGACATCTAGTCAGCCTGGACGTAGGGACTTTCACATGGTTCTGCCTCTGGCAAGACTGTTGATGGCACCTGACCTATAGCCAGGGGTTCTCCTCAATGTTCCATCCCAAGCAAGTCTGGGCCTGGGAAGTGTCCCAGTTTTCTAGGCTTGCCATAATAACAAAGTATCACAAACTGGATGACTTAAAACAACAGAAATCTTAGTCTTACAACTCTGGAGGCTGGAAGTCCAAAATCAAGATGTCGGCAGAGCCACCCTTCTTTTGAAGTGTGTAGGGAAAAATCTATTCCATGCCTCTCTCTTGGCTTCTGGCCATGGCTTCCTGCTGTTCATGGTGTGCTCTGCCTCAGTACCTGCATGCTATTTTTTCCTCTGTGTCCAATTCTCCCCTTTTTTTTAAGGACACCAGTCATATTGGATTAGAGCCCACCCTAATCCAGTTTGACTTCATCTTAACTATAACATCTTCAAAGACGTTCACGAAAGTGGGGGGGTTAGGACTTGAGCATATCTTTTAGGAGGACACAATTCAACCCATAGAGGACGGAATAATGTCAATTATTTAGAGGGACTACAGGCTGATGGCAGACACACACAAACACACACACAATTTTGAGAAACAGGAGCAAATAACTCAGAAATATCTTCCTGCAAGTGCAGCTTGTTTTTAAAACTCTACAAATACCTGAAAGTTAATTATACTGGATTTTAAAACAAATATCAAAAACTCCTGGAGCTCTAAGAGGCTTGCAGAGAGCCCAGGGGTTCTATGGATATCATGGGAGTGGGGGTGGGGAGTAGAAGTGATAATCCCAGTTTTACAAGAGATGCCAGCTGTAGTCAGAGTGCATCTGATGACCAGGGACACCTGCAGCAGAGGTCCTGGGAAAAGAGTATGGAGGATGGCATTTAGTGGTTACAGGCAAGTGTGGTTAATGGAAGAAGTGGGCATATTTTATACAATACAAACTACCAGGGAAGGATTTCAAGATGGTTAATGTCTTGGTAAAAATGTGATCAAATGACACCATGTCTCAAAAAAAAAAGCTAGAGTGAAAATTGCATTAATTAATTAAAATTCAATAGAATTTGCTGAACCAATACAAAGCACATAAATTATGTTTTTTTTCAAAGTGCACCAAACTTCTGCTTTTAGCCAAGGTGGAGTAAGAGACCATATTTATCCTCATGCCTCAACTACAAAAGGAAAACAGACAAAATATATGAAACAATAGTTTTCAAGACGTTGGATATAAGGCAACAAAGGACCATGATCTCCGAGATAAGGAAACAAATTATTTACCCAGTTTATTGGCTTGGGAGTTTTGGGGACACAGTAAAGGGAGGGATCCAAACAAAGCAAGACCTAACTATATGCTGCCTGCAAGAAACCCATTTTAAATATAAAGACACAAATAGGTTAAAAGTAAAGGATGTGTGGCCGTTGGGCAGTTTGATGTAATTATGAATTCCAAAAATATAATTGGATCATGCTTGTAAACTGATCTGTTAATCTGGGCATGATTAAGTTATGATTAGGGTGTTGACTGGGCCACATCAGTAGGGCGTTGAGCCCCACCCCTTGGTGGGTGGGGAATCGAATATAAAAGGCAAGGCAAAGAACAGAGTTGAAGCAGTCTTTTGAGAAGCGTTTGATGTTGGAAAGAAGGCCCCAGGAGAAGAGAAGCAAGCCGTTCGCCTGATCGTCTACAGCTGACCTTGTGGAGGAAACAGGAGCTAAGCCCAGAGAGAAACGCAGCCCCGGGAAGAGAGGAACCCAAGAAGCCTGAACCCTGGCAAACGCCGGCAGCTGTCTTGCTCTAACACGTGGCAATGGACTGTGGTGAGAGAAGAAACTTAACACTCTATGGCCTCGTATCTGTGGACTTCTACCCCAAATAAATACCCTTTATAAAGACCAACCCATTTTTGGTATTTCACATTAGCACCCCTTTGGCTGACTAATACAGGATGGAAAAAGATAAACCATGCTAACGCTAATCCAAAGAAAGTTGAAGTGGCTATATTAATATAAAACAAAGCAAATTTCAGAGCAAATGATGTTACCAGGGATAAAGAAGGTCATTTCATAACTATAAAGGAATCAGTTCACTAAGAGGACCTAACAATCCTAAAAGTTTATGAACCTGGTAACAGAGCTTCAAAATACATAAAGCAAAAACTGAAAGAACTGCAAGAAGAAATAGACAAATCCACAATTATAGTCAGAGATTTTAACACCCCTCTTTCAATAATTGATGGAATAAGCAAACAAAAAATCAGCAAAGATGTAGTAGACGTCACCAATACTATACCAACCAGTCTAACTACCTAACAACAGCAGAAAACACATTTCTTCTCTAGTGTACATGGAACATTTACCAAGGTAGACTATGTTCCATAAAACGAATCTGACAATAAATCAAAAAGGATTTAAGTCATATAATGTATGTTCTAATTTGGAATTACAAATGAAAACAAAAACATCTCTAGAAAATCCCCAAACATTTGGAAATTGAAGAATTCTAAATAACTCATAGGTCCAAGGGGAAATCAAAAGGGAAATTTTCAAGTATTTTGATCTGAATGAAAATGAAAATACAACATATGGAATTTGTGGGATGCTGCTAAGGCAATACTTAGGGGGAAATTTATAGAACTAAATCCCTCAGCTTCCACCTTAAGAAATTAGAAAAAGAGCAAATTAAACCTAAAGTAAGCAGAAGAAAGGAAGTAATAGAGATCAAAACAAAAGTCAATGAAATTAAAAAGCAGGAGGATAATAGAGAAAAATCAAAACTGGTTCTTTGAGATTGATAAAATTGATAAACCCCTAGCCAAACTCATCAGGGGGGGTAAAAAAGAAAGAGAAGACACTAATAACCAATGAGAGAAGTGACATTACTGCAAATTCTGTAGATATTATAAGGATAACAAAGGATATTATTAACAACTTTGCCAATAAATTCAACTAAACTTCTTATCTTTTCACTAATCTTTTCTTGTTATGTCCAATCTATCATTAATCCCATCCAGTGTATTTTTCATTTTAGACATTTAGTTTCCATCTTTAGAAATACAATTTGGATCTTTTTTATGTCTTCCATGTCTCTACTTAATCTTTTGAACATATAGAATCACACTAATAAGTATTTTAATGCCATTGGCAGCTAATTTTAATATTTGTGTCAGTTCTGGGTCCGTTTAAAATGCTAGATTTTTCTCTTATCATGGGTTATATTTTCCTTCTTCTTTGCAAGCCTGGTAATTCTTTTTTTTTTTCTTTTTGAACTAGGCAGATGGTATTCATGCAGGATTACCATTTCCACGGGGACAAAGAAGGTCAGGACCATGCTGATTTTTTAAAGTAAATACTATTCAGTTTTCATTTATTTAATTATTAGATTAAAACCCTGTGTGCTTTGCTAAAAGTCTTTGACTTGAGAGTGATGATCAAAATACTCAAAAAAGAGAAAAATAGCAATAATAACAGTTATCTAAGGGAATTGTGAATTTTGTATGGGACCCAAACAGGCTCAGCGCAGTGGGGACTTCTATAGGGAACTCTATAGATACAGCCCCTTTGAGGGCCACCCTCCTTGCACACACATTGAGGAGGAGACTCCAGCATGGATCTACCAGTCATTATAAAGTTAAGCCTACTGAGTGTTGATCTTAAGGCTTGAAGCACTGCCTGTTTGCCAGAAGTAGTGAGTTAGCGAACTGGCTGGTTTTTTTCTTTTGCCTTTTTTTTCAAACAGGGATTGAACCTGGGACCTCGTATGTGTGAGGCAGGCACTCAATCACTGAGCTACACACGCTCTGTGCAAACTGGCAGTTGATGGAGCTACCAGAATCCCGTGGTAATCAGCTGCTTTATGGGTCTGCCCTGGTGCAGCCGTGGAAGCTGCCATGTAGCCTCCAAGGGAGCATCTGGATATTGTACAGCCTGGAACCCACGACAAGACCCTGACTCTGACAATAGCAATGCTGATGTTAGAAGACACAATGGCCTCTTTTCAAATGACTTCTCATCTGAGATTTTGTAGTGACTGTTGATCTAGACCATGAATCCAGGAATGGTCAGAATTAGTGCTAGTATCCATGAGTGGGGGCATATATTTAGTTAGAGATCTGGGAAGTAGTCATCAGTTAACACCAAACACCTAGCAGGGTGGTCTTGGACATGGAAGTCCAGGGAACAGCTAAGATCAGTAATTCAGCACACCCGTTTGGGGTTGCCTTATGACTTAATAAATTCTGCAGAACTCCATTCTCACCCTGAACTGATTCTATTAGGCCATCAATCCTGCCTGAAATCTTCACCCAGACCTGTCTTAAAGTTACCTGACATGAGAGCTGCAGTTGCAAAGGACTTGTGCTGAAACCCTTCCAAATACATCCTTGAGACTGGTCAACCCATGCGTCTCTGTTGCATGCCTGATAATTTTTGACTGGATGTCAGACATTGCGAATTTTAACTTGTTGGGTGCTGGATATTTTTATATTCCTATGCAATTTATGGGATGCAGTTAGGTTACTTGGAAGCAGTTTGATACTTTTGAGCCTTGATTTTAAGATTTTTTAGTTGAATCTAGAGCAGAGTTCAGTCGATTATTTTACTCAGTGCCCTGCGAACTATGAGTTTTTCCAGTCTAGCTGATGGGAACAGGGCCTATTCCTGGCCCTATGTAAGCACTGAGTACAGTTGCCTCTGATCTTTTCAGTAGGTTATTTTCCTAACCTTGGGTCTTTCCCTTACATGCGTGTGCTTTACTAGTTTCCTAGGGCTGCTGTAACATTTTACCACAAACCGGGTGACAGTTAGAGGCAGTTATGGAGGTTAGAGGTCTGAAAGCCGGGTGTCAGCAGGGCCATGCTCCCTATGAAAGCTCTAGGGAAGACTCCTTCCTTGGCTCTTCCTAGCTTCTGGTGGCTCCTGGCAGTCCTTGGTGTTCCAGCTTATAGCTGCATCACTCCGATCTCTGCTTCTGTCATCACATGACCTTCTTCTGTGCCTGGGTCTTTGTGTATCCTCTGTTTTTCTCGTAAGGATATCAGTCATTGGATTTAGGGCCTACCCTAAATGAGTATGACCTTATCTTAATTAATTACATATGCAAAGACTCCATTTCCAAATAAGGTTACTTTCTGAGGTTCCAGATGGATATGAATTTTGGATGGACACTATTGAACCCACTGTATTTGCTGAACAATATTGTTCTGAATACTGTCGGAGGATCATCTGCAAATCTCTATAGTTCTCTCTCTGTGCAGCTCTCTTCTTTCTGTTACTTACTCTGTCCTGTGAACTCTGCCTTTGTCTTTCTAACCTTTTTTTGTTCCACGGACTCCTTTGCCAGTCAGGTGAAAACCACAGACCCCTTACTAAGTCCACACTATACTGTGTATTACTTAATAAGTATATCACACCCACACCAACATGTTCCCACAAAAATAATGTTTTTTTGAATTTCAATTCAAGCTCACAGACCCCTTGTTAATAACCCCTGCTCTAGATTCTGAATTTTGTATACTTAATTCAAGGAATTCACAGCCTCCACCTGGGTTCTCTCTTGCTACTCTGCAATCTGGAAATTCTCTCAAGGCAGAAGATAGGGGCAATTGTAGGGCACATCTCGTTTCCTATTTCTTAGGGTTTGCTGTCTTTCATTGACGTATGTTCAGTCTATTGAGAACCATTGTTTCATATATTTTGTTCAATTTTTGTATTGTTTCAGGCAGGAGAATAAATCCAGCCCCTGTTTCTTTGTCTTGGCCAAGTAGAAGTCTAAATGTATGCATTTTTAGATATGCTTCATTTCTAACTTCACAGTTATTTCTTTCTTATCCCCTTGTAACATACTTGTCAGAAAATTCTAACTTTTTTTAAATGCTGAAAACACCATGTACAACTATAGTTCTCTCTGCAGAAGAGATAGAGGCTTGAGGACTCAGAGTTCTGAGTAACAACTTGGAGGAAAGAGGTGAGGAGGAGAGACTGGGAAGAGAAAGAGAAACAAGTAAGATGGGGAGAGCTGGGGGCACTATAAGTTCCAGTGTGAGGAGGAGTCTAAAGGCAGACTAGCTCTCCAGGGTAAAAATTAAGCCCTAACTTGTAGCAATGGCTTATTTCTGTGGTGTGAATAGTACCACTGTGGCCAAATTGAAGTTACTTATGGTTTTACAACGAGCTTGCCAAATTCCTAAATATTTAACTACCAGCTCCAATACTCTACTGCTTGGACTGACTTAGGTGTAAAGTATCCTGCTTCTGTCTACATCTAACCCTCAAAAAATATATATGTATATGTAAATACACATATATAATCATTCATACATATACATATGAGTGTATAATTGTACTATATACAGCACACATACACAAAGAGAGACAGAGACAGAGAAAGAAAGCAGATATATAAAAATGTTGGGGAGTGGTTGTAGCCTAGTGGTTCAGCACCTGCTTCCCACGTATGAGGTCCCAGGCTCAATCCCCAGCACCTCCTTAAAAAAATTGTTAACAATTGATGAATCTAGATGAAGTGAATATGGGTGTATATCATACTGTTCTTTCAATTTTCCTGAAAGTTTAAGTTATGGGAAGTGCAAACAATTTTAAATGTAAATACTTTGAAAATAGAATGTCTAGCACAAATTAAAAACTAAAGATATAGAATTATCTTATGACCCAGCAATTCCATGCCTAGATATATACTCAGAAGAATTGAATACAGGCACTCAAGCAAATACTGGTACATGAATGTTCATAGTTGCACTATCACAATAGCCAAAAAGTGGAGCTCTCGAGAATGAAATTGTAAGATTCATACTTAAAGATAATTATGCTTATTGTGTTCACTGAGAGATGAAAGATGAGATTGAGTATTTTGGCAGAGAGATATAAACTACAAAAATATTGAATGGACACTTCCAGGAAGATGGCATTGGAGTAGGTAGGAAGGGCTCAACACGCTCACAAAAACAATGGAGGAAGGACAAAAAGCTGTTGGACGGAGCTGCTTTGGGGATTTGCAGACCAGGTGAGTGCTGCACATCCTCCAGGAGGGTGAGGAACAGAGAGATGAAGAAGCTGAAATGAAAACTATGAGTTACTAACCCCCACTCCTCCCTACCCTCAAGGCTGAAGGCCTAAATAAACCTGTGGCTCACAGTAGTCAACTGAGAGAGAAACAAATGTCTTCTTCACTGCAGTGGAGGGCAGAGAGTGATTTCTCTTCAGTGAGTTTAGCCAGCAGAGCCTGCTTTGAATCTCAGTTTTGGCCAGACCAGAACCACCATCAAGTGCAGGTTGAAAGAGACATCGCCTTGGAAAGAGTCACTGACTATCGCCATCTGCAGGCCAGTTGGGAAACTGCAGGAAGAAAAAAATGCTCTTTGGAGTCTTGTCCCAGACTTCTTGGGTCAGATCTGCGTCCCATTAGTGGGTCCCTGGTCCTATTTAGATAACTTAAGCTGGGCAATTTTAAAGACTTAGAATAAATTGAACCAAAAATCAAAGAAGAGCTGTGAAACAAAATAACTAGGCAAGAGAGAGAAATTGACAGAGTAAATTCACTAACATATTCAGATGCCTAGACATCACCAAAAAATTACAAATCATACTAAAAAACAGGAAGAGATGGCCCAGCCAAAGGAACAAACCAAATATCCTGACAAGACACAGGATTTAAGACAACTAATCAATGATAATCACACAACTCTCCTAAATCAATTCAAGGAGTTGAAGGAAAATATGACTAAAGAGGTAAAGGACATTAAGAAGACACTGGGTGAATATAAAGAATAATTTGAAAGCCTGCAAAGAACAGTAACAGAGCTTATGGGAATGAAAAACACAGTGGATGAGATTAACAATGCATTAGAATGTATGGTATGTGAATATATCTCAATAAAACTGCTTAATAAATAAAATAATTTAAAAATGCATTAGAGGCATATAACAGCAGATTTGAGTTGGTGGAGGACAGAATTAGTGAATTGGAGAGTCAAGTATCCAAACTCAAAAAGACAAGAGAAAAGAATGAAAAAAGTGGAACAGGGTGTCAAGGAATTGAATGACAATGCGAAAAACACAAACATACGCGTTATCGGTGTTCCAGAAGAAGAGAACATAACAGGGACTGAAAGAATATTTGAGGGAATAATGACTGAAAACTTCCCAACCCTTATGAAAAACATAAATATCAATATTCAAGAAGGACAGCACACCCCAAGCAGAATGAATCCAAATAAACCTCTCTGAGACACCTACTATCCAGAATGACAAATACCAGAGATAAAGAGAGGATTCTGAAAGTGGCAAGAGAAAAGCAGTGCATCACATACCAGGGAACCTCATAAGACTAAGTGCCAGTCTCTTATCAGAAACCATGGAGGTGAGAAGAAAGTGGTGATAAATTTAAGGTACTGAAAGAGAAAAATTTCTAGCCAAGAAATCTTTATCTGGCAAAACTGTCCTTCAAAAATGAGGGTGAATTTAGTCTTCACAGACAAAAAAAAAAAAAAAAAAAAAAAATCAGACATTCTAGAACTGAAAATAGAAAAATCAAACTTAGTAACTCTATGGATGGGTTTTATAGCAGCTGAAGAGAGAATCAATGTACAAAGAAATGGATCAGAAACAATATCCAGAATATGGTATTGAGAGAAGAAAAGATAGAAAAAAAAACAACAACAAAAGAGAAAGTAAGAGACAAAGAAATTAGAGGAGTCCCAGAAGGAGAAAAGGGAATAAATGGGACAAAAGCAGTATTTGAAGAGTTAATGTTTTAGAATTTTCAAAAATTCATGAATGATATTAAGCCAGAAATTTGTAGCTGATTTCTCAGAAACAACAAAAACAAAACCTCAAAAAACCAAAAACACAATAGACTCTGGAAGACAATAGAATGATACCGTCAGAAAGCTATAAGAAAATAACTGTCAGCAAATGAATGGTGCAGACAACAAGTGTTCTAGCAGTTCGGAAGTGGGAACACTCAAAACCAGAGAGATACGGAAAGGCCACAGAAGAAGGGTTAAGACTAAGCAGGTCGCTACAGAGGCGTTACCAATTGATGCTTCCCAGGAAGGTGATGAGGAACCTTCAAGGTCTGTTGATGGGACACTGAGTCAGCCCATGGGTGAAATTGAGCTCCTAATACTAAGGTTGTGATGGAAATTGAGGCTGGGAAGTCTCAGTAGGAGCATGATGACAAATGATCTCATTCTACAGATGATGAGAAATGTTGAAGATGCTTTCGTGGCATCCCTGCCTTGTTTCTTGGTAGGATATTGCTACTAAAGGCTTTCTCACATTTTCCTGATGCAGGTATAAATCATGCTGTCTCTTGCTATTTTACTATGAATGGAATAAAATTTAGATAAGTGCCAGGCTCAGCCTGGACTGTACATTTTACTCCCTTGGGATAAATATTATTGAATTGCCATTTTTAAAGAATCCAATTGCAATGAATCTTATTTCCTCTTTGAATGGTTCCTCTGGAGCCAGCATGAGACAGTAGATTAGGGAGAGAAGCGAAAATAAAGAAATTGCCCTTCAAAGTTATTTCCACATGGTTGACTTTCTGATTTATTTTCCTCCCTTCCTAAAGCTCCACACTTCAGTCAAAACCTTTTCCTTTCTGTCTCCATAAGGGCAGAGATTCTCCTTATAAACCCCCACCATCTTCATCACTCCCTGTCTTGCTTTAATTGTTTTCTCCTTGTCTCTGAGCCCCTTTCCCATTTTTCCCTCCTCCAGAGTCTCCAACTCTGATGCGTCCGGTGTACATCCTTGCATAAATCATGAATCTTTAAAAATCTATGGTGTTCTTTTGTGTACGCTTTAAATTATATCAATGGCACTGTGATTTTAGGATCCTGTAATTTGACTATTGGACTGAAACTCTAATTTTCCAATCCTTACTTTTATTTGCATCTCTTGGCATTTTTTGTTTTATCCATGTCTCTTAAGATTCCTCAATTTTAGCATATAGTCCTTTTGCCGGTACTTTAAATTTCCATTATAAATTTGATATAGCACCCTGTTTCTCACTGCTGTATGCAGTGTGTAAGTTTTCAGGCAGGAATTACAGGGTCACAGATATATGCACACATTTAATTGCACTAGATGGTGTTAGGTTGCTCTTCAGAAG
>JAQZBX010010802.1:27339-43944 GCA_029593785.1 Cabassous unicinctus
CTGGGCTCCGGAGGCTCCTAGTCGTGCTTGAGGGTGAGACTTTCAAAGAGATACTCGCCCAGTCTGGCCTGCGGGCCAGCCTGAGGAGGGTAGTCAGGTGGTCACCCATCTACTTGATGAGTTTCACCTCCTCCTCTTTCTCCAGGAAGTCACAGAGATGAGGGTGTAGGTTGGCAGAACCCAGGGCACACAGATCCAAAAGGGCCTGGTTCAAGCTCTTCTCCCGGACCAGGGTGGCTTCCATGGATCCAGGGGTTTACCCCACTCATCTGTGGATGGCTTCTGCATGTCCTGAAAGAGGGCCTAGGTGCCGCTCTGGTTTTGCATCTTCAAGAGACGCCTGGCACCCTCGTGCTTCTTCGCCAACTCGTGGAAGTGGTCCACCCCCTTAAGGGCAACATCATCCTGGTGGAAATAGTATTCCAGAGAGAGGTAGGTGTAGGAGGCCTGCAGATGCAGGTTCACTAGGTGGTTAACAGAGGCCTCCACTTGGGTGGAAAAATTCTGACAGATCTAGTTGTTCATGGTTGGTTGACAAAGAGGAGCTAACCACAAAAAAACTTTGTTAGCTTGTCCAGGAAGCAGGGGATGGCCAATAAGTTGGTTCCAGAAATTGCAACTGGAGAAGCAGTTGGAAGGTGGTCGACGCTGAAGAGATGGGAGGGAGGGTATAGTTCCCGGGTCTGTTCCATTCAAACACTGTTGAAGCAAGAGACTGATCTGTGGGACTGCTGGTAGCGCTGTTGAAATTCATTTTTAAAAACGTGGATATTCAGTTGTTCCAGCACCATTTGTTGAAAAGCCTATCTTTCCTTTCTCCACTGAATTGCCTTTGCCTGTTTGTCAAAAATCAGTTGTCCATATATGTGTGGTCTGTATCTCAGCTCTCTATTCTGTTCCATTAATCTATTTGTCTTGCTATGCCAATATAACACTGTTTTGATTACTGTAGCATCATAATACATCTTGACATTTGGTAGGGTTAGCTCTCCAACTTTTCTTTTTCAAAGTTGTTTGAGTATTTCAGGTCCTTTTAATGTCCATATACATTTTAAAATCAACTTCTCAATTTCTGTAAAAGTCATGCTGGGATTTTGATTGGTATTGCATTGAATCTATGGAAAATTTAGTGAGAACTGACACCTTAACTATATTGTGTTTTCCAACCACTTACAAAATATATATCCCCATTTATTTAGATTTCTTCCATTTTTTCCCTCAGCAATGTTTTGTACTTTTCAGTGTACAGATCTTTCACATATTGGGTCAGGTTTATCCCTAAGTACATCATGTTTTTTGAAATGGCATTGTGTTTTAACGTCAATTTAAGGTTGTTCATTACTAGTATATACAATTACAATTTATTTTTGTGTATTATCTTGTATCCTGTAACATTGCTAAACTCACTTATTAGTTATAGTAACTTTTTTTGTAGATTCCATCAGATTTTCTACATACTCACTGATGTTATCTCGAATAAAGAGAGTTTTCTTTTCATTCCCAATCTGAATGCCATTTATTTCTTTTTTTTGCTTATTGCACTGGCCAGAATCTTCTGTACAATGTTAAATATAAGAGGTGAGAGAGGACTTTCTTGTCCTGTTCCTGCTCTTAGTGAAAAGTATTAAGACTTTCACCATTAAGTATGATGTTAGTTGGAGGGCTTTCATGATGTCTTCTCAGGTTGAGGAAGTTCCTTTCTTTTCCAAGTTTTTTTTTTTAAACCAGGAATGGATGTTGGAGCTTGTCTAAGGCTTTTACTGTGTCTGAGATGATCATGTGGTTTTTCTTTTTTAGTTTGTTAATATGGTGAATTACATTGATTGATTTTCAAATGTTAAACCAACCCTGTATTCCTGGGATAAACTCCACTTGCCATCATCTATTATCATTTTTTTTCTTCCCCTTCCCATTTCCCTTCCCTTCCCCCTTCCCCTTCCCCTTCCCCTTCCCTCAAACATGGGAAGCAGGAACGCAAACCACTGAGCTGCCACATGCTTCCCATGTTTTATCTTTTATTTTATATTGTTGGATTTGATTTGCTGAAACTTCGAGAATATTGGCCTGTAAATTTCTTTTTTGTCATTTCCTTGTATGCTTTTGGTGTCAAAGTTACATTGGCCTCAAAGAATTAATTGACAAGTATTCCCTCCGCTTTAACTTTTTGGGAAGAGTTTGTGTAGAACTGGTATTACTTTTTTTTCAAAAATGCCCAGGAGACTACACAGGTGAAGCCAGATGGGCCTGGAGTTTTCTTTGTGAGAAAGTCTTTAGCTACAAATTCAATTTATTTAATAATGCTATTCAGGTATCTATTTCTTCTGGAATGAATTTTGGTAGTTTGTACCTTTCAAGTAATTTATCCCTTTCAAAAAAGTTGTATAATTTATAAAGTTTTAAAATATCCTCTTATTATCCTTTTAATATCTGTAGATCTAGAGTGAGTCACCTTTCTCCTTCCTGATACTGGTGATTTGTACCTTCTCTCCCTTTTTCCTGATCAGTCTGACTAGCGGTTTATCAGTTTCATCAATTTTCTCAAAGAACCAGATTGTGCTTTCATTGATTTTCTAATTATTTTTCTGTTTTTGAAAAATTAATTGTCTCGATTTCAGCTTTGACCTTCATTATCATTTTTTGGGCTTCCTTTCGATGTTTGCTCTTCTATTTGTAGTTGCTTACGTTGGAAGCTAAGTCATTGATTTGAGACCCTCCTTTTCTGAAACAGGTGTTCAGTGCTGCTAAGTACTCCTGCAGCATCCCACAAATTCTGATATGTTGTGCTTTAATTTTCACTTACTTCAAAATACTTTGTAATTTTCCATTTGATTTCTTTTTTGATTGGGTTTTTAGAAGTGTGTTATTTAGTTTCCAAATATTTAGAGTTTTCAGAGTTGTTTCTATTGATTTCTAATTTAATTCTATTTTTGATCAGAGAATATACTTGTATGATTGAATCCTTTTAAATTTATTATGACACAGATTATGATCTATCTTGGTTAATGTTCCATGTACACCTGACAAGAGTGTGTATTTTGCTGTTGTTGGGTGAAGTATTCTATAAATGACAATTAAGTTATTTGATAATGTATACTATATCCATGCTGATTTTTTGATAGAGTATACTATATCCATGCTGATTTTCTGAACACTCGTTTTATCAGTTATTGAGGCAGGGTATTGACATCTCTGAACCTAATTACTGGTTTATCTATTTTCACTTTTAGTTGTATCAGTTTTTCCTTCATGTATTTTGCAGCTCTGGTATTAGGGGCATAAACAGATAGGATTATGCTCTTTTAATTAATTTATCCCTTTATCATTATGCAAGGATATTCTTTGTCCCTGAAAATATTCTTTGCTCTGAAATCTACTTTGTCTGATATTAATATACCCATTAAAGTTTTCTTTTGACTAGTGTTTGCTTGGTATATGTTTTTCTTCTTTTCTTATTGTACTTTTAAGGTATAGGTGTTTTTATACTTAAAATGTATTTCTTGTAGGTAGCATATAATTGAGTCTTGCTTTTTTTTTACCCAATCTGACAATCTGAGCATTTATATTTAATGTGATTATTGGTTTGGTTAGATTTAAGTCTCTCATCTTGATATTTGTTTTCTATTTGTCCCATCTGTTTCTTCTTTTTCTGTCTTCTTTGGGGTTGATTATTTTTATTATGATTCCATTTTATCTCATATATTGCCTTAGTAGCTATAACTCTTGGTCATTTTATTATTGTGCTTGCTTTAGTGTTCATAGTATACATCTTTAACTTATCAAGTGATATTATACTTCATTTATATTATGAGAACTTCACCACAGGATACTTCCATTTCTCCCCTCCAAGCTTTTGTGCTGTTGTTGCCACATATTTTCCTTCTTCATATATTATAAACCTCATAATATATAGCTATTATTTTTGCTAGAAGCAGCCAATTATCTTTAATGAGATTTAAAGACTAAAAAATTATTCATATTTACCCAGATAGTCACTGTTCTGGTGCTCTTCATTCCTTTGAGTAAAATAGATAGGATATCTATTCTATCTGATATCCTTGCCCTTTGGCCTGAAGGATTTTCTTGAACATTTCTTGTAGTATGGGTCTGCTGGTGATGTATTCTTTCAGCTTTTGTTCATCTGGAAAAGGTTTTATTTCACCTTCTTTTTTAAAAGATATTTTTGTTGGGTCAAGAATTTTTATGTTGACAGATTTTTTCCCCCATTACTTAAAAAATGTTGGCAATACTTTTAAAATGTTGTCTGCTAGCTTGAAATTTTTCCAATATGAAATCTGCTGCCATTCTTATCTTTGTTCTTCTCTATGTAATATCTTTTTACCCCCCTTTAGCTACTTTTAAGATTTTTTAAATTTTGAGAAATTTAATTATTATTTAATTAATGATGTGCCTTCTTAGATATGTGGATTTATAAATTCAGTCAAATTTAGAAAAAATTTGGCCATTATTTCTATAAATATTTATTTCTGAACTTTTTCTATTCCTTCTCCTTCAGGGACTCTAATTGCATGTATATTTGACCTCTTGAAGTTGCCCCACAATTCACTGATGCTCTATTGATTTCACTCTTCTTTCTCACTCCGTCTTATTTTGGACAGTTTTTTTTCACTATCTAAGATCGTGAATCTTCCTTCTGCCATTTCTAGTAGTTGTTTTGGGGTTTATATTATACATCTTTAACTTATTACAGTCTATATCCATGTGCTATTATATCACTTCACATATAGTATAAGAACCTTACTGTACTATACTTCCATTTCTCCCCTCCTAGAATTTATGTTATTCATTTTATAATTTGTTATAAACTCTACAATACAATTTTATTACTTTTGTTACACAGTCAATTTTTTAAAAGAGAGTTAAATAGTAAAAAAAAAAAAATCTCATTTACCCATGGAGCTACTATTTCTGTCGCTCTTCTCTCCTTTATGTAGATCTAGATTTCCCTCTGACATAATTTTCCTTCGGCCTGAAGATGTCCTTTATCATTTTTCTATAGTATAGGTATGATAATGAATTCTTCCAGCTGTTGTGTATATCTTAAAAAGTCTTTATTTTGCCTTCATTATTGAAAGTTATTATCACTGGATATAGAATTCAAGGTTGACAGTTTTTGCTTTCAGTACTTTAAAAATGTTGCTCCACTGTCTTCTTGTATATATTGTTTCCAGTGAGAAATCTGTTATTACCTTTGTTCCTCTGTATGTAAAATGTCTTTTCTCTAGTTGCTTTCAGATTTTCTTACCACCAGTTTTGAGTAATTTGATTACTATATGCTTTCATGTAGTTTTCTTTGTGCTTCTTATGCTTGGGGTTCATTAAGCGTCTTGGGTCTCTGGGTTTATAGTTTGCAAAAAAATTGGAAGTTTTCCAGCATTATTGCTTCAAATATTTTTTTCTGACCTCCCATTTTCTCCTCTCCTTTGAGGAGTCCATTTATACATATGTTAGGCTGCTTGAAGTTGTCCCACCGTTCACTGAAGCTTTGCAAATTTATTTTTGAGGGGATTCTTTTTCCTCTGTTTAATTTTGGACAGTTTCTATTGCTATTTTTCAAGTTCACTAATCTTTTCTTCTGTCAAGTCTTATCAGCCATTAATACCATCCAATGAATTTTTCATCTCAGACATTGTAGTTTTCTAAAAGTTTGATTTAGGTCTTTTTAAGTATCTTCCATGTTTCTCTACTTTTTGAACATATAGAATACCGTTGTAATAACTGTCTTAAGGTCCTTCTGCTAATTCCAATAGCTGTGTCAGTTCTGGGTCAGTTTCACTTGATTGATTGTTTTCCTCATTGTGAATTGTGTTTTCCTTCTTTGTATGCCTGCTGACCTTTGTCTTGATGCCATACACTGTGACTTTTACCTTGTTGGATGCTGGATATTTTTTTATTTCTGTGAATATTCTAGAGCTTTGTTAAGTTACTTGGAAAAAGTTTGAGCCTTTCCAGTCTTAATTTTATGACTCATTGTGTCTAGAGTAGTCTTCAGGCTAGAGTTATTTCCTACACTGAGGCAAGGAATGCAGTGGCTTCTAGAAGCAGGCAACAACTCTCAGCCAGCAAGAAAATGGGAACCTCGGTCCTACAACAAGTAACTGAATTCTGCCAACAACCCTAATGAGCAAGAAATGGATTCTCCCCGAGAGCCTCCAGAAAGGAATGCAGCCTGCCTGCACCTTGATTTTAGCCCAGTGAATCCATACAGAACTTCTGACCTTCAGAACTATAATATATTTGTGGTGCTTTAAGCCACTAAGTTTATGGCAATTTGCTATGGCAGCAATAAAAAAAACACCACAGACCCTCATACAAATGTCAAAGAACACTCAACAAATGGAGATTACGGCAAATCCCACCAGAATGTGATCCTGATGTACGCAATCCCAGACATAAATCATGCTCCCAGACCCTGATCAAAAGGAGCAGGAGTATATTCCATATATCATGTAGTCACAGTCCCCATAGATTGGAAGATGCATTTCTACATTACAGATATTAAAATTTGAAAAAATAAAATGTAGATTTTAGAATTGATGAAATTCTGTATAAGCTCCAGAGTCAAGCCAAGCCCTGATGAAGATAGACAGAAGGGTGACAAAGATGATTTGGAGATCACCCCATTCACCTGTCCCCAACCCTACTTTACATCTGTTCTCCTTCCTCTACCTGCTGGAGCCCCCAGCGCCTTTTCACCCCTGGGAATAAGATAGGAAAACTGCACCCATTGTGTGCATTAGGTTTAATAGCTTATTTTCTTTCAATCTCTCAGAAAGATGGTCAAAATCAAGAGCCCAGAGCCATGACCAGCCTGTCTAGCATTGGTGACATTAACAGAAGAGGTTCATGAACTAAACTCTAAGTAAAAATAATAGAAAAACCCCCTAGCTTTCTTAGAATAAAGTAGCTACCCTTGAAGGTGGGCATTTTAAATTTTGTTTTATCTACTTACTTTTTTCAACTTTATATTATGGAAAATTTCACATATATGTAAAAAAGTGGAGAGAATAAAATGATGAATGCTCATGTACCCATCATCCAGCTTCAACAATTATCAACAACAGTCTGGCTTTCTCTATCTCCCCATAACTTGGTTTTTGCATGGAAATATTTTAAAGCAAATCCCAGCCATAGTGTCGTTTCACCTATATGTACTTGAATGTACATTTCCGTCAGATGAAGATATCACTTTTTAAAAGAATTATTCCCATGGCATTATTGTGCCTACAGAATTAGTAATAATTTGAGATGGACTATTAGGCATGAGGCTACTAGGTATGTTAGAAGAGAAAGACTAGCAGTGAAAGTTTCAAATTGCCACAAACATAGTGGCTTAAAAACAGCGCATATTTATTTTCTTACAGTTCTGGAGGTCAGAAACCCTCAGTCAGTCTCAGTGGACTGAAATCAAGGTATTGGCAGGCCTGCATTCCTTTTTGGAGGTTTTAAGGGAGAATCTGTTTCTTTGCCTTTTCCATTTTCTAGAGACTTCACATTCTTTGGTACCATCTTCAAAGATAGCAACGTTGCATCTCTTTGACCATACTTTCGTGTTTCCATCTTCCTCTCTGACTTTCTGTGCTTCCGTCTTCCAATTTTAAGGACCCTTGTGATTAACATTGGGCCCGCTGGATAATCCAGGCTAATCTCCCTAATTCAAGGTCAGCTAATTAGCAACTGTAATTCCACCTGCAACCTTCATCCTGCTTTGCAATGGAACCTCACACAGCCACAGGTTCCTGGGATTAGGACATGATGGAAAGCATTGAGGGGTTGCATTATTTTGCCCACCACAAGCCACCTCCTCACTTGCTTATCCACAGGACTTAGGTCTACAGATGGGACAGAAACCAAGAGAAGGGAAAATAAGAACAGGATTTGCAAAACCAGGAGAGAAGGGATTCACATTCTGTATAAGAAGTTTCAGGGAAAAGTCTTCCAGGATCCTGATCATGAGGAAAAGAGGTATGAAATCCCCCCGAGAAAGGTGCAAGGAAAATGGAAAAACTCGTTTGCGTGATTTGCCAGCCTAAGTGGGCCCTCAGTGGTGGGAAAAGTCACTGAGGCACATTTTTTAACGGTAGGAATTTTGACTAGTGATGACAACGAGCTTTTGGCTCATCTGGATGAAGTGGCTGATGCTTGCTGCTGGTGTGCCTTTGTCAGGAAGGCACAGAGATGCCTGTCAGGGTGAGGGCAGGGACCTCTGCACCACCATTTGTGAGTCGGCTTACAGAGAAGTCACGTTGGCGTGCGTCCAACTCATGCCAATTCTGAACAGGAGCACAAGCCCAAGAAGAAATATTGTTGAACAGGGTGTTTTTTCACTTCACTTTAATATCTCCTCTTTTGAAACATTAGGAAGTGTCAAACTGAGTTTGTTCAGATTTATTACAGGATGCCCAGAAAAGGAAAAAGCTAAAAAAAATCAAAAGCCATCTGTTGTTGTTTGGCTCACAACAGTCTCTTGGGCATTGTTTATGGCATGAACTGCTTTGTTTTCAGAACCAGGGTTTCCCTCCAAGCCTTTCTTGCTTTCGAGTGACTGATTGCCAGAAATTGCTGATACACACACACTCACACAGTCATCGACACTTGCTGCTTATTTGCTTAAACCTCCTGATTTGGAGATTAATTTGGAAACCATTTCCAAATAAGACTTTTGTGTTTCTCACTTATATTTTCTGGATTCTAAAATTGTATTAAAAATGTGGTACAACCCTCATGTTTAAATTTTATTAAGTAGCAGTTCTTTGCTATTTTTATTTCTTGGTCTGTCACATATGTGTACATGTGTGTGCATGTGTGCACTTTTATTTGCACTTGTGGATAAAGGAACCAATAAAATGCTGTCCTACTTTCATGCTAAAGTGACTTTTCAAGAGTTGTTGAATTATAGTAAATTTAAGCAAGACATTTGAGTGCAGGGCAAATTAGAGCAAGCAAAACATCAAAGCAGTCTCATAATTACTTTATCTGAAGTTTGGTTTAAACAGAAAACTGTGGCTACAACCTGGACTGTGCTCCTTATATTTATTTGCTCAGCTTCAAAAGAAAGACTAACCCAGCTTGTGTCCTGCTTGGCCATGTTCTCTGAGCTGCCAGCCATCTGTGGGGCCCACCTTAGAGACCAGCAGCTCCTCTCCTGGGGCTGTCGGATCAGTGACCCTCTTGGAGGCTCTGTGGGCACTGCTTGCCTCCACGCTAGAAGGTGTTTATCTTTCCAAGATTCCCTTCCAGAATGTTTTTGAGAGGGAGAGAGACTGATGGAAGAAAGTGAGTGGGAGTGGGCTCAAATGAGGATTAACCTTCCCAGTGTTGGTTGTGCTGTTTGACTTCATTAGGACCCTGTTCTCCAATTTCAAACACCTCTCAGGATTTGTGACTGCTCCTGAATCTGGGACTCGACAGAGATTGGGTAGCTCTCTGCACTCTGCTGTCATCCATTGCAAAACAAAAGGCTTCATTCTTTCTCATTTTTTGAGCGGGGAGAGGGGTTGGCAAAGTATAAAAGATCCTCTCTCCAGAAGGGAAAATAGAACGTAGGAGAGAGATCAGTTCGTCTTTGAGGAGAACTTTAGGTCTGTAACAACAACAAACATCAATTGTGGCTGGTGGCCACAGGGCAGCTCAAGGAAATCCAGGCCACAATAAAATCCGGGGAATTTGAAATGGCGGCGTTTGTGGTGGCTTGCAGATTTCCATTGGTGATTTCTTTAAAGCCAGTCAAAGAATTATAATTAAAATAAAAAATGGATCCAATTATTCCTACCTCTTGTCTGAAAGGATGTAGCTGGTAATGAGAATCACATGTCTAAACTTCAGTTCCTTCTAATTCCAAGTAAGTTGTCCCATGAGAGAAATTCCTTCTTTTCAGCAAAGCTTCAGTAAGCCACATTTCTCTTTCCTCAGGGTGAATCCTGCCTCCTTAGCTACCATCATTTTGCACTGTTTTAAGAGTCCCACTGGTGAAGCCCAGTCATATTAAATGTTCTCATCTCTCCTTTCTTCTCTTTGTAAAGTATGTCAGGGCAACACGACATATCTTTTTGTTTCAAAGAGACAAAGATGGAAAGCATAGGAAGGCTCAGTTTTAACCAGCCAAGATGCACCCTGTCAGGAACAACAGGCAGGGCATCATCTGGAAGGTGATGGTAGTGGAATCCTGCATTACCCAGCCTTTGCCACCTGGGATATTGTTAGGCTGCGGGAGGGAAGGAAGGAGGTGACTAGGTGACCCAGGGGAGGCCAGTCTTGGGGAGAATGTTCACCCAGTGGCTCTGTGAGTCTCAGATAACATGGTGGCTATCAAGGTGCCTGGAAAATGACAAAGTCTGCACTGGGTCAGAATGCCATACCAGAAAGAATTAACGGATTATATAACAGTGTTGTTCTTATCATCACTACAACTACTAATGACAGATTTGGTCTGTGTAGCACAGATCAATTCAAACATAGCAGGGCATCCCAATCCCCTTTCCCCCCAACAAGCAAGAGCGGGTGCAGAGCCAGCCCCTGGTGCCCAGGTGCTGTAAGCATTCATGTGCAAGTCTTTGTGTGGACTTAGTCATTTGTATATCTGCTTTGGTGAAATAGTTATTGAAATCTTTTGCCCATTTTTAATTGAGTTCTTTGACTTATTATCATCAAGTTGTGATTATTCTGGATACAAATTCTTCTTCAGTCATAGATTTGCAAATATTTTCTTGCAGTCTGTGGTTTCTTTTTATTTTCTTAATGGTGTCTTTTTAAGAGCAGAAGCTTTAAATTTTGATGAAGTCCAATTTATCAGTTGTTTCTTTGGGTATAATATATTGTGCTTTTGACATCATATCTAAAACTTTTCTCCTAACCCAAAGTCACAAAGATTTTCTGCTATGTTTTCTTCTAGAAGTTTTATACTTTTTTCTCTTATTTTTAAGCCTGTGATCCATAAGGATTAATTTCTGTGATGTGAAATAAGGGTCTAAGTTCATGTTTCTCCATATGGATATTCAGTTGTCCTAGAAACATTTTCAAAGATCAGCCTTTCTCCACTGAACTATCTTTATGCCAATACCATATTCTTTATTTTTTATTTTTTTAAGTACTGGGGGCCGGGGATTGAACCCAAGACCTTGTATGTAGGAAGCAGGTGCTCAACCACTGAGCCACATCTGCTACCCACCATATTGTCTTGATTACTGTGGCTTTAAAGTAACTTTTGAAATCAGGTGTTGTGAGTCCCTCAACTTTGTTCTTCTTTTTTAAAAATTGTTTTGGCTATTCTAGATCTTTTATGTTTTCATATATATGAGAATATAGGAACACAGTTGATATATTGTATAGTAATCTTATATCCTGTGACCTTGTCAAACTTTTTGTTTGTGTTAGTAGTTTAAATATATATATATATATATATATACACACACACACCTTAAGATTTTCTTTGTACAGGATCATGCCATTTGTGAATGTAGGCAGTTTTTTTTCTTTTCCAATAATCCATTTAATTGGTTTTTCTTGTTTTGTAGTACTGGTTAGAATCTCCAGTATTACGCTGAATAGGATTGGTGAAAGCAGATTTCCTTGCCAAGTTATTGAGAAAAGCATTCAAATTTTCACTATTAAGCATGATTTACCTGTTTCTTATAGATGCCCTTTATCAAATTAAGAAGGGTCCCTTCTATTCCTAGTTTGTTGAGATGATGATGTTTTTATGATGAATGGGTGTTGAATTTTGTCAAATGCTTTTTCTGCAACTGTATAGATGATCCTGTGGTTCTTGTCCTTTATTTGTGTTAATATTGTCCATTATTGTTTTAGTTCCCTGGCTGCTAAAACAAATACCATATGGAAAGTTGACTTAAGCAATGAGAATTTACTGGCTCATGGTTTTGAGGCTAGGAGAAGTCCAAAATCAAGACATCATCAAGGAAATGCTTTCTCCCAGAAGACTGTGGTGTCCTGGGGCTGGTTGCTGGTATTCTGGGATTCGCTGCTGGTGATCCTTGGCAATGCACATGATGGCCTCTCCTGGCTTCTCTGGGTTCCATTGACTTCCTGTGGCTTTCCCTCTCTGTGTTCGAATTTCATTCAGCTTATAAAGGAGCCTAGTAATAGGAAGAAGACCCATCCTGATTGAATGGGGCCACACCTTAACTGAAGTAACCTCGTCCAAAAGGTCCTACTTATAATGAGTTCACACATACAGGAATGGATTAAGATTAAGAACATGTTTTTCTATGGTACATATCTCCAAATCAATTACATTCCTTGAATTTTGGGTGTTAAAACAACCTTGCATTCCTGGAATAAATCCCACTTGTCATGGTGTATAATCCTTTTTATATATTGCTGGATTCACTTTGCAATATTGTGTTAAGGACTTTGAGTCTGTGATCATAACAGATATTGGTCTGTAGTTTCTCTTGTGATGTCTTTGACTGCCTTTGGTATCCAGATAATACTCTTCTTATATAATGAGTTGGGAAGTGTTCTCTCTTGCTCTATTTCTGAAAGAGCTTATATAGGATTAGTATTATATAGTATTATTTATTCTTTAAACATTTGATAGAATTCACTAGTGAAATGATCCAGGGACAGCATCTTCTTTAAGAGAAGATTTTTGATTACTAAATCAATTTCTTTATTTGTTATAAGTCTATTCAGATAGTCTCTTTCTTCTTGAGTCATTTGTGGCAATTTGTGTATTTCTAGAACTTTATCACTTTCCTGTAAATGTTCTAATTTGTCATAGAGTTGTTAATAATATTCTCTTATAGTCCTTTTAATTTCTTTTGGGTTAGTAGTAATGTCCTGTCTTTAATTCTTGATTTCTATAACTTTTTGGCATCTCTCTTCTTTTCTTGGTCAGTCTAGCTGAAGGTTTATCAATTTTGTTGATCTTTTTCAAGAACAAACTTTAGGTTTCATTGATATTTCCCCCCCCTACTTTTATGATTTCCATTTCGTTGATTTCTGTTCAGATCTTTTGTTTCCTTCCTTCTTGCTTTGAGTTTGATTTGCTCTTTGTTCTTTTTTCTAGTTATTTAAAGTATAAGTTTAGTTCACTGATTTGAGGTATTTCTTCTTTTCTAATATGGGCATTAAAGGCTATAAAGTTTTCTTTAAGCAATGCTTTAACTACTTCCCCAAATTTTGACATGCCATGTTTTCATTTGAACAAAGTTCAGAATATTTTCTAATTTCCCTTGGATTTCTTCTTTAACCAATGAGTTATTTAAAAATGTGTTGTTTGATTTACAATATTTGGGGATTTCTTCTATTTCTTTCTATAGTTGATTTCTAATTTCATTCATGATTGGTGAACATACTTTGAATGACTGAAGCTTTTTAAATTTATGAAGACTTATTTTAAGGCCTATCATATGGTCTGCCCTGGAGAATGTACCATGCACACTTGAAAAGAATGTGTATTCTGATGTTGTTGAGTGTTTGTGGTGGTTTGAGGCTATATGTACCCCAGAAAAACATATTAAACTTGATCCATTCCTGTGTGTGTGATTTGTGAACCCCATTATAAACAGGACATTTTGATGAGGTTATTTCAGTTAAGTTGTGGCCTAACTCAATCAGGATAGGTCTTAATCCAATTACTGGAGCCCTGTATAAGCAGAATAAAATCCAGACACACAGAGAGAAAGCCACAGACGGAGCAGCCAGAAGCTGAACATCAGTGGAACGTGGAAGAGAAGGGAGAGACCAGGAGATGCTACCATGTGCCTTGCCATGTGACAAACTAATGAAAAAGGATCACCAGCAGCCAGCCTCAGAACATCACAATCTTCAAGAAGAAAGCATCATCTTGATGATGCCTCAAAACCATGAGCTTTTAAAATTCCCATCGTTTAAGCCAAACTATTGCATGGTATTTGCTTAAGCAGCCAAGGAAACTAAAGCAGTGTTGATGTGTATTATGAAAGAATGTTTATTCTTAAAAAGAAAAGAATGTATTCTAATATTGTTGGGTATTGATGTTTTGGGTGTTCTTTAAATAACAGGTTAAGTTGTGATTATATTAACCAAATCTTCTTTATACTTGCTGACTTCATTTGTAGTTGTTTTATAAATTATTGAGAGTGGGGTCTTGAAATCTCCAACTATAATTGTTGAATTGTGTACTTATCCTCTCAATTCTCTTCATTTTTGCTTCATGTACTCCTGGGTTCTGTGTTCATTAGGTATATATACATTTATAATGGTTTTATCTTCCTAATGCATTGACCCTTTTATCATTATGAAATATCCCCCTTTGCCTTTAGTAATATTTCTTGTTTTAAAGTCTATCTTGTTTAATATTTAGCTATTCCAGCTCCGTTATGGTTACTGTTTCCATGGGGTAGCTTTTTTTAATCCTTGTATTTTCCACTGATTTGTGTTTTTGAATCTAAAAAGTGTCTCTTGTAGACAGTTTTGCTTTTTTTATCTAGTCTGACAATCTCTGCCTCTTGAATGGAATATTTATTCCTTTTACATTTAATGTAATTATTGATATGGTTGGATTTATGTCTGTTATTTTGCTTTTTCCCCTATATCTTCATGTCTTTTCTGTTCCTCTAATCTTCCTTTACTTTCTTCTTTACTGTTAAACAATTTTACATAGCATTTAAAATTCTTATTTATTTTTAAGTATATTTTTCAGTTATTGTCTTAGTATGTGCTCTAGGAATCACAATATGCATTTTAACATATCAAGTGTACTTTAGGTTAATCCTAACTTAATCTGGTAAAATATAGCAACTTTGTTCCAATATAGCTCCATTCAGACACATATACCCCCATTTATGCTACTAGTGTCATATGTATTATTACATCTGTATATGTTATAATCCAAAAATACAGTGTTACAGTTATTGCTTTGTATAATCTTATGTCATGTAAAGAAATAATAGAAGAAAAGAGAAGATACATATTTATTAATTCTTTTATAATTAGCCACATATTTACTGTTTCATGTGCTCTTCATTTCTTGTGGATTCAAGTTACCATCTGGAGTCATTTTCTTTCAGTTTGAAGGACATCCTTTAGTATTTCTTATGAGGCAGATCTGTTAGCAACACATTCTCAGTTTTTGTTTATCTGAGAATGTCTTTATTTCAGTTTCATTTATTTTATTTTCATTTTCTTAAACTTAATTTTGAAATAATTTCAAACTTATAGGACGGTTGCAAAAATAACACAAAACCCATACAGAAAACATATTCCCAGATATCCAGAACACTTATTTTAACATTATGCCACACTTGTCCTCCCTCCCTCTCTCTCTCTCTCTCTCTCTCTCTCTCTCTCTCTCTCTCTCTCTCTCTCTCTCTCTCTCTCTCCCCTGCCAACTATTTATCTATCTATCCATCTTTCTATCCATTTTCTAAACATTTGAGTGTAGGTTGTATACACCACAATAGTTCCATGCACATTTCCTAAGAAGAAGGATATTCACTTATATAGCTACCTTAGGTATCAAGTTCAAGAAATTTAACATTGCTGTAAAGCTTACTATCTATAGTCCAATTTTTCATATGTTCCAATAATGTCCTTTTGAGCCTTTTCTTCTCCCTTGTTAGATCCTGTCCAGGATCATGTATTGCATTTAGTTGTTGTTGTCTCTTTAGTTAACTCTTTTTTTTTTTTTAATTGTAGAAGTATACATACAACATAAACTTTCTGATGTCAACCATTACCAAGCATACCACTCAGTGGGCTTAATCACATTCACCATATTGTGCTACCCTCACCACCATCCATTACCAGAACCACTTTCATTTTTGAAAGTTAGTTTTGTTGGACATATGATTCTTATTGACAATTTTTTTTTTCTTTTGGCACTTCGAATATGTCATTCCACTACCTTCTGATTTCCATTTTTTTCTGATGAGAAGTCAGCCATCAACTTTGTTGTTGTTCACCTATACATGATGATTAGTTTTTCTCTTTTTGCTTTCAAGATTTCCTCTTAGTTTTTGGCTTTTAGTAGTTTGATGTGACTAGGTGAAGATCTCTTTCTGTTTTTCTTACTTAGGGTACATTGAGCTTCTTGGATATGTAGATTAATGCTTCTCATTAAATTTGGGCAGTTTTCAGCCATTATTTCTTCAAGTTTGTTTCCTGCCCCCTCTTTCTTCTCTTATTTTGGCATAGGTGGTATGTTTTATGTTGTCCCAGAGGTCTCTCAAACTTTGTTCATTTTTTCTTCAATTTGTTTTTCTCTCTCATCTTCATATTGGATAAATCCTATTGCTCTATCATCATATACACAGATTCTTTCTTCTTCTATTTCAAATCTGCTGTTGAGCCCACCTAGTGATTTTTTTTTTTCATTGTAATTATTGTACTTTTCAACTCTAATTTCTGTTTGGTTCTTTTACAAAATCTATTTCTTTATTTGTATTCCCTACTTATTGAATCGTTTTCATAATATTTTTCTTTAAGTTATTTAAACACAGTTTCCTTTAATTCTTTGAACATGTTTAAAATAGTAGCTTTGAAGTTTTTGTCTGTTAAATCCAACACTTGACCTACTCATGAACAGTTTCCAAAGAATCTTCCCCCCTGAGTGTGGTTCACATCTTCCTATTTCTTTTCCTCCTT